>PVKS010051985.1:0-10932 GCA_004027875.1 Aplodontia rufa
AAAAATCAGATGTTTAAAGATTTGAGGATTTGTTTCGGGGTCTTCTATTCTATTCCATTGGTCTTCTTCCCTATCTTGATACCAGTACCATGCTGTCTTTGTTACTATGGCTCTATAGTATAGTTTTAGATCTGGAATGGCAAAACCACCTGTTTCATCTTTCTTGCTTAGTAGTGCTTTGGCAATTCTTGGTTTCTTGTTTTTCCAAATGAATTTGAGAATTGCTTTTTCTATGTCTGTAAAGAATGACATAGGTATCTTTATAGGGATAGCGTTAAATCTATATAAAGCTTTTGGTAGAATGGCCATTTTTATTATATTAATTCTGCCTATCCAAGAGCATGGGACATCTTTCCATCTTTTTAGGTCATCTTGGATTTCGTTCTTCAATGTTCGATAGTTTTCATTGAAGAGATCTTTGATTTCCCTTGTTAGGTTAATTCTCAAGTATTTTATTTTTTTCGAAGCTATTTTGAAAGGAACTGATTTTCTGACTTCTTCTTCAGTCCTGTTATTATTGGTATATAGGAAAGCTATTGATTTTTGCGTGTTGATCTTGTATCCTGCTACTTTGCTAAATCTATTTACGAGTTCAAGCAGTTTATTGATGGAGTTTTTTTGGATCTTCCAGATACAGGATCATGTCATCAGCAAAAAGAGAGAGTTTGACTTTCTCTCTTCCTATTTTTATCCCTTTGATTTCTTTCTCTTGTCTAATTGCTCCAGCTAGGGTCTCAAGAACAATATTGAATAAAAGAGGTGAGAGTGGACAGCCTTGTCTTGTTCCCGACTTTAGTGGAAATGCTTTCAGCTTTTCTCCGTTTAGTATTATACTAGCTGAGGGTTTAGCATATATAGCCTTAACAAAGTTCAGAAATGGTCCTTTGAACCCCATCTTTTCTAGAGTTTTCAACATAAAAAGGTGCTGGATTTTATCAAAGGCCTTTTGTGCATCCAATGAGATGATCATATGGTTTTTGTCCTTGATTATGTTTAAGTGGTGGATTATGTTAATTGTTTTATGTATGTTGAACCAGCCCTGCATTCCTGGGATGAAGCCCACTTGGTCATGATGGATTGTTTCTTAATAAGTTTTTGAATACGGTTTGCTAGTACTTTGTTGAGGATTTTTGCATGCAAGTTCATAAGGGATATTGGTCTGTAGTTTTCTTTTCTTCATTTATCCTTGTCAGGTTTTGGTATCAGAGTTATGGTTGCTTCATAAAAAGTGGATGGGAGCATTCCCTCCTTTTCAGTTTCTTGGAATAACTTAATAAGGAGAGGTGTTAGTTCCTCCCCAAAAGTGTGGTAAAAATCAGTGGAGAAGCTGTCCGGTCCTGGGCTTTTCTTCTTTGGTAGACTTTTAATTGCAATCTGGATTTCAGTGCCTGTGATTGGGCCATTTAGGAATTCAATATCCTCCTGATTCAATTTAGGGATGTTGTAAGTGTCAAGAAATTTATCCATTCCTTCCAAGTTATCAAATTTGGAGGAGTATAGGTTTTCAAAATACAATCTTATAATTTGTTGGATTTCTATTGGGTTGGTGGTGATCGTTCCCTTTTCATCGGAGATTTTATTGATTTGCCTCATTTCTCTCCTTCTTTTGGTTAGATTCGCTAGGGGCCTATCTATCTTGTTTTTTCAAAGTACCAGCTTTTTGTTTCATCAATTCTTTTTATTGTTTTTTTTTGTTTTCAATTTCATTGATTTCAGCTCTGATCTTGATTATTTCCTTCCTTCTGCTGGCTTTGGGGTTAGATTGTTCTTCCTTTTGGAGGGCTTTGAGATGAAGCGTTAGCTTATTTATTTGGGATCTCTCTTCATTTTTTATGTGGGCACTCAATGCTATGAATTTTCCCCTAAGGAAAGCTTTCATGCTGTCCCAGAGGTTTCGATATGTTGTGTCTTCATTTTCGTTCTCTTCCAAGAATTTGTGGATTGTTTCTTTCATGTCTTCTTGGATCCATTCTTCATTTAATAATTCAATCTCCAAGAATATGTGTGTTTTCTGTTATGATTATTGCTGTTGATTGCTAGGGTCATAGCGTTGTGGTCTGAAAGGACACATGGGATAATGTCTACTTTCTTATATTTGCTGAGATTATCTTTATGAACCAGAATATGATCTATTTTGGAAAAGGATCCATGTGTTGCAGAGAAGAAGGTGTATTCTGCTAACTTAGGATGGAAAATTTTATAAATGTCTGTGAAGTCCATTTGGTTTATGGAGTTATTCAAGCTGGCGATTTCTTTATTGATTTTTTGTTTTGATGATCTAATGGTGACAGCGGAGTGTTGAAGTCTCCCAGTATTATTGTGTTATGATCCACAAGAGGTTTGATGTCGTGAAGTAATTTGTTCACGTAATTGGGTGCACTGTTGTTTGGAGAGTAAATATTAACTATCGTTATTTCTTCCTGTTGAAGCGTTCCTTTTAGTACTAGGTAGTGGCCTTCTTTATCTCTTTTGATTGATATATGATTGAAATTTAGTTTGTCTGATGTAAGTATAGCGACACCGGCTTGTTTTCTTTGGCCATAAGTGTGGTAGATTTTTTTCCATCCTTTCACTCTTAATCTGTGGATGTCTTCGCCTGTTAGGTGAGTTTCTTGTAAGCAGCATATGGTTGGATTATGTTTTTTGATCCAGTCTGCAAGTCTGTGTCTTTTGAGTGGTGCATTTAGACCATTCACATTCAGTGTTAAGATAGAAGTGTGCAGTTGTTTTGTAGTCATTGTGTCTTACTTAGCTATTTCCGTGGTTGCCTTGGTTGGTTCTTGGTGGGTGATACCTTCACTGAATTTCTTCAGTTTGTGGATTATGGGTATCAAGTGCTTGTTCTTCTCTCTGGAGTATTTCCTTGAGAATTCTTTGTAGGTCAGGTTTTTTATTGATAAATTCTGCCAGTTTTGTTTTATCATGGAAAGTTTTTATTTCTCCATCAAATTTGAAGCTGAGCTTTGCTGGGTGTAGAATTCTAGGCTGCATGTTGTAGTCATTTAGACGTTGAAAGATATTATTCCAAGACCTTCTTGCTTCCAGTGTCTGGGTTGAGAAGTCACATACAATTCTTATTGGCTTGCCTCTGAATGTGATTTGGCATTTCTCCCTTGCTGCTTTTAATATAGTTTCTTTGGTATCCCTGTTGTACATTTTGAATATGATGTGTCTAGGTGAGTTTCTCTTTTGATTAGGCCTATTGGGTGTCCTGTAAGCTTCCTGGATAAGCATGTCAGATTCTGCTTTTATGTGGGAAAATTTTCTTTCACGATCTCTTTGAGAATCTTCCTCATACCATTGTTGTGTGTCTCAAAATCTTCCTGTATTCCAATTACTCTCAGATTGTTTCTCTTCATTTCATCCCAGACATTCTTGAAATACTGGTCATGGTCATTCAATTTTTTTTCCTTTTTGATGTCTGTGAGCTCTACTTGGTCAACCTGTCTTCGTTCTCGGAGGTTCTTTCTTCATTGGCAGAGGTTCTATTTTCTACTGAAGTTATTCTATTATTAAATTCTTCCATGGTCCCTTTCATGTCATTGACTACAGATTTGAGGTCTGTAACTTCCTTTTTGAGAGAATCTATTACTGTAATAATCGAGTCTTTCAAATCTTGGATTTTCTCCGTTATTCTCTTCATTATCTCTTCTTTTAAGTCAATGATCTAAAGAGTAGAATCTTAATCTAATATCCATACTAGATTATTTTTAATTTAAAAATATCTTCTATTAATCAAGTAAATGTCATTCTTGGTTCTTTTTTTTTTTAAAGAGACAGAGAGAGACAATAGAGAGAGAGGGAGGGGGAGAGAGAGAGAGAGAGAGAATGAATTTTATTTAGTTTTTCATGTGACTATCGTTGCTCCAACACTTCCTTGTGTACACGGTGCTGGGGTTTGAACCCATGTCCTCATGCATGCCAGGCAAGTGCTGTAACTGATGAGCCACCGTTTCAGCCCTCATTCTTGGCTCTTGCTGTCTGTCTGTCCACTCCTCTCTATTCTTCCTGTATCAGGTGTCGCTGGTGTGGTGTTATCCTCTCTTCTCTTGTGCTACACGCTGCTTAGGTTGTGTGGTCTTCTTTCTTTCTGTTTATAGCTGTCATGTTTTCTATTTCCTTTTTCAGTTTCTTTCCCATTTTCCCTTTATTGTCCCAGGATTTTCTAGTGGTCGAAGCTATTTAAAGAACTTTATGTAGCCCATTTTGGCCTGGAAAATTTTATAGTGGTTGTTTTCTTACTCCCTTGTTCTCACCTCATCTCATTTCCTCTCCTGTTTTCTGAGCATCCACAGGGCAGTTTCTCCTTGTTATTTCTTGGAACAACACCTCACATTCAAAACGTTTAAAATTAACCTTGTGTTCATTGTGTAAGACCCAATTAAACATTCTCCTCCCTTCCCTTCCTTAGTGGGTAGCTGCAGTAACTCCACAGTCTTTCAAACTGAGGACTTAGAAATAATATTTGATTCGTCCTCCCTCAATCTTCACATCTCTTTTATTATTACAGCATTTATCACCATTGCTGTTACCTACCCACCAGCACAGCTGTCTGACGGTTTTTCAGTACTCTCACTTCGTTAGCTTTTGTTCTGAGTTCTTCTCATACATCAAATCATTTAATTCTCTGAGCATGACTTTGAGGTAGTTAGATGCTTTTCCTATTTTGCAAATGAAGGCCTTGAGGCATTTGAAGGTTAAATTGTTTTAAGATCATACTGCTAGATATTGGAAAAGCCTAGCAGATTTTTACACTTACACACACACACACACACACACACACACACACACACACACATATATAATCTTATTTTATTTTTTATTTTTTGGTACCAGGGATTGAATTCAGAGGTGCTTAACCACTGAGCCACACTCCCAGACCTTTTTGTAGTGGGCCTTACTAAGTTGCTGAGTCTGTTTTTGAACTTGTGATCCTCTTGCCTCAGCCTCCTGAGCTAATGGGATTACAGGTGTGCACCACCATGCCTGGCTACCTTGAGGATATTTTAAAAAATTTCCACCTGTTATCCATCTCTACTGCTGCTGCCCCAGTTCAGACTTGCATATCTTTGGTGTAGGCTGACAACCTTCCAACCTCCCATTATTTTTTATCTTCAAGTCCATTTTCTACATCATTTCTGGAATGAAAGCACCAAAGGGCAGCTCAACTCCTCTTTTGTAAATAGCAGTAGCTCTCTAACACTGGAAGTCATGTCCAGGTTTCTTATCCCTCCATTCAATGCTTCCATTATAGGGTTTGGTTACTTCTGTCCTTCTGCCTCCTCTTGTGTCTCACTTTTTATAGCAGCTCCAAAATCAGTACATTTTGAAAACATTCATAGTAGAAATTGTTATCTGTGAGCTTTTTAAAAAAAAGTTTCATGGGCTCCTCTTTCTTCTTCTATTTTGGTGTCCTACCTTACCAGAAGAAGACTCTATTTTCTTGCCGCTGATTCCTTTCCTAATGTTTTCTTTTGTGCTTGTTTTTTTTTTCTTTTTGCAGAGTAAACATTTGAGATTCAGCTTTGAGTTTCTCTCATCATGGGACATTTCCCTGAATCCTTTCTTCCCTCTCTTTGTGGGCTCGTGTATAATACTATGTCCCTATACCTCCAACATTGTATGTAGTCTGGTCCGCAGTGTAATGATTTTTTTTAAATTTTTGTTGTTAATTTTCCTCACCTAGGTGGGCTTCTTGAGGATAAGGCTCCCTGATTTTAAGAAGTTATGTCACATTGATATTTGTATATAGCATTAGCAAAGTGGCTGGCATTCAGTAGTGTTTAATAAATGTTGTAGAGATGAACTGAATTGTTATATTCATTTTTATATTTTAATATTTTTCATTTTATGTGTCGTATATTAGTTGTGTATAAATGTGTGTTATGTGAGTTCACATGAAGCTGTGCCATGCTTACGCTGCACATAGAAATGACATTGGACAGAAGGACATGTGGGCTGCTCATTACTAAAACTGCTCATCTTTGAAAAATTTCACTAATTTTTTCTAGATATCTGGAATCAAGATGCTTTTTATAGTATTTTTCTGGAAATGTGGTATGTTGATGTGGTTCACAGCTTCCTTTCACTTTGCTGAGTGACTCTGTCATTAATGTGAACTTCAGTTCTCTCACCTGGAGATGCTGGCAGTTAATGCTAATGGTCTCTGTCGGCCACTGGAAATACTCCCAGGTGCAAATTGCTGGTCCACCAGAAGTGCTTCCATAAATATTTAACTTTCTGCCTGATCAATTCTTTATTTTTTCTCCGAAACAATGTCTTTTCATAACACTTGGTTTCCTTAAGTTGGGAATCACTTAGCCTTTATGCTTTTGGTGATTTTTCCCATTTTCTAAATAGAGCTAATTTTGCCCTGGCTCTTGTATGTTTGTTTTGTTAATTCTCTCTGACTGTCAGCAAGTCCAGACTTTTCATTCCTGTAGTCCAAAACATCCCTGACATATCCTGACACTTTCCAACACTTTGAATTTGGTCAAAGGATATATCTTTTATTGTATTAGCCTCTATAGTTTTGAGCTTTTGGTAAGGGGAACCCCACCCCCCATTAAACTCTCCACATTGGTAATAGGGCTATAATCTTCTGACATTCAAAGTACCTTGTGTAGACTGTTAATCCCTGTCATATCTTTGTGAATTATACTGGATGGGGTGAAATAAAAGAGACTAGCCTGTGTTCACTAAATTTGTCAGGAATAAGAAAAAATGTACGTAGCTTTCCATTTTGTGCTTAGTCTGCCTTTTTGAGAATAATATTATCTAAGAATGAAATTTTTATCAAATTAATTTTAAGGTTTTATTTATTGTCGTCTTGTTTTTTTGTCATACATTGCCATCTGAGTATATAATAGAAATTAAAGAGTATATTTAGAGACACAAATCCTAAGCAGTTTATTTTTCACTAACATATGAAGAAAAATATTGTAGGTATATAACAGTCCCCCTTATCCTTAGGGAATGCATTCTAGTACCCACAGTGGAAGCCTGACAGTGTGGAAAGTACCAACCGAACCCTATAAACATTGCCTTTTCTGATCTATACGTACCTACAATAAGGTTTAATTGGTAATTAGCTACAGTAAGAGATTAATGACTAACAGTAAAATATGCTTTAGTAAAAGTTATGTGAATGTGGTCTATGTTTCTAAATGCCTTATTGTATTTTACTCACCCTTCCTTTGATGATGTGAGATGACGTTGAGAAGAGAAGTAAGGTGAATGACTAATTTAATGACTAATTTAATGTTGGCCATGCCTTTACAGTTTGAGTTGCAACAGCAAAACTTATACAAATTTCTTTTTTGTTCACAATTTCATTGATAGAATATTTGTACTGTAGATCTTGACAACTTCAGCATACGGTATTTTTCCTTTCTTTAAGTTGGAAACTTTCACTATTCAACTTAAAGAAAGCACTTTATGGCTTCTCTTTGGCATATCTGAATTGTCGCCATCGCTACTCTTGTGCTTTGGGGCCCTTATTAAGTGAAATGAGGTTTACTTGAATGTAAACACCAGGATACCCCAACAGTTAACTGATAACTGAGAGAGCTGTTGAATGACTGGCAGGTGGGCAGCATATACAACATGGATATGTTGGGCAGAAGGATAGTTGCTTCACATTCTTGGTTGATGGTGTGAGATTTCTTCAAACTTCTCAGAATGGACCATAATTTAAAACCTATGAGTTCTTTCTGGAATTTTCCACTTAATATAGTCAGACTGCATTTGACCTTGGGTAACTGAAACCACAGAAAGTGAATCTATGGGTCAGAGTGAGATCTGCTATATTAGATTCTGGTTTCCCCTGTATTATCTTATCACTTCAGTGGCATTATTTTAATTTTTTGGATATATTTTTCCCACCATCACATATGGTCATTACTTGGCAGTATAGATTAAAATTTTGAAAACTGCCAACAGAATCAGCCGTTCAGGAAATAGTTGTTAAATACTTTGTAAGTATGAGGAACTAGCCAGTTCTTTAGATCTATTAACAGTAGATTTTACTAAAAACCATAATTCAAGCCCAGACTTCACTCACTCACAGGTGACTACAGTGTTGCTATCTTCTTCTTTATATTTTACCTATCTTTCCTTAGCCTCACTCTTCTTAAGATAACCGATCCCAAAATGATTGTTTCTGTGAATTTATCCCCTTCTATAGTTGTGACACTGTAAAATACCTCAGGAAAAAAGAGAAGGAAGACAGGATGTCAACTTCTGTTTCACCTTTTATGTCTTGAGAATATTTTAGCTGTCTGTTACCTACCTGTTTGTTGACCTTTTTTTTGTCTTGCATGGAAATGATCAACATTACCTAACATCTGTAGACAGTTAATGACCAGTTCGTGCAATATGCTTTTTGAGTCATATGTTTTTGGTTTTACCATCAACAGAAGTAAAAGTTAAGAACATATTTTTCTACATCCAGTTTTCACTTATGGATATTTGGCATAGTTTGTGACCACATCTTTTGGTTTTTGAAGGGGCTCTTGGCCTGAGAACATTGTGACCATTTCAGTATTCTACTATTTTTCTAACGTGCCCCAAAGACTACATTATTGGTTTTTTTTATATAAAATGTTGTTGTTATTTTTAAAATTACATCCACATTTTTATTAAAATCGGTTGCAATAATAAGGCCAGAAATTTTCTGAACATTTGCCTGGAGTTGTTCCTTCTATTTTTAATTTTTATGGAAACTAACTTTTCCCCTGATTATGAAAGTAATATTCATTTTAGAGAGCTTGGAAAATGCTAAAAGTACAATGAATAAATAGATTTAATTCTTAACATCACATTTTAAAATAGTCTATTTGACATAGTTTAGTATTTATATTTTTCATTTATCATAAAATCTTTAATACATTCAAATATGTAATATGTAAAAATTATAAAGCATGAAATTTATTTATTTATTAGAGGAATATGGAGTTACAATTGAGGGGGAGACATTATCAAACATTCAAGAACAAATGTATATATACTTAGTTATCCAAGGCTAATGCCATGTCATGGATGCCCAGCTTAGGTTCCCCATGTTGCTGTTTCCCCCAGAAGAACCCCTGAGTTAAATGGATATCTTGTGGAGGTCAGAGATCTCCTTCTGAGATGATTCCCCCATATTCCCACTCTCCAGTTTCCTAGATGTTCTTCCTAAGCCCTCCCCCCATCCTGTTCCCCTCCCTACGTCTCCAGGTATCCTAGGCAGTCATCCCCCTGTTGCGTTAATAAGAATCATACAATTTGAAGTTATTATTAGCTTAGCCATCTAACATACTGCTTCCCGATGTATTCTAGCTTCCACAGATGAGAGAAACCATTTGGCCCTTGAGTCTCTGAGGTTGGGATACTTCACTTAGCATAATTCTTTCCATCTCCATCCATTTGATTTCAGAAGTCCTAATATCGTCTTCTCTAATGGCTGAGTAGTATTCCATTGTATATATGCACCAAAGTTTTTGTATCCGCTCATCAAGTGAGGGACATCTGGGTTGGTTCCATTGTCTAGCTATAGTAAATTGAGCTGCTATAAACATTGATGAAGCCACATCACTATAATATGCTGATTCTAACTCTTTTGGGAAAATACCCAGGAGTGGGATAGCTGGGTCATAAGGTGGTTCCATCCTTAATTTTTTGAGGATTCTCCACACTGCTTTCCAGAGTGGCTGAACCAGCTTGCAGTCCCACCAGCAGTGTGACAGTGTTCCTCTTTTCCCACAGCCCCTCCAGCATCTGTTGTTTTAATTTTTCATTTTTGCCACTCTAAGAGGATTGAGGTGGAATCTCATTGAAGTTTTGATTTGCATTTCCCTCATAGCTAATGATATAGAGCATTTTCTCATATATTTATGGGCTTTCTGGACTTCCTCTGGTGAGAAATTTCTTTTAAGATCTGTAGCCCATTTATTGATTGGATTATTTGTGATTTTGGTGTTTAGCTCTTTTAGCTCTTTATATATTCTGGATATTAGCCCTCTGTCCAAGGTGTAGCAGGCAAAGAATTTCTCCTATTCTGTAGGTTCTCTCTTGATGCTCTTGACTAGATCTTTAGCTGTGGAAAAACTTTTTAGTTTAATTGCATCCCATTCATTTATTCTTGACTTTACTGCTTGAGCCATGGGAGTTTTGTTAAGGAAGGCGCCACTGACTCCTATGTCCTGTAGTGTTGGCCCTACTTCTTTTTGTAGTAAGTTTAAAGTTGTAGGCTTAATATCCAGATCTTTGACCCATTTTGATTTAATTTTTGTGCAGGGTGAAAGATAAGGATCAAGCTTCAGTTATCTACACATGGCTGTCCAATTTGTCCAACACCATTTGTTGAACAGGCTATCTTTCTTCCACACTATGCTTTTGCCCCCTTTATCAAATATCAAATAGTTAAAGATATGGGGGTTTGTCTCAGGATCGTCTATTCTATTCCACTGGTCTTCGGTTCTGTTGTGATACCGATACCATGCTGTTTTTGGTACTACAGCTCTGTAATATAATTTCAGGTCAGGGATTGAGATTCCCCCTACTTCTTCCTTCCTGCAGAGTAATGTTTTGGCTAATCTGGGTCTCCTGTTCTTCCATATGAACTTGAAAATTGCTGTTTCTATATCTGTGAAGAATGCCATTGGTATCTTGATGGGGATTGCATTAAATCTGTTTAGGGCTTTGGGTAGAATGGCCATCTTTATTATATTGATTCTGCCTAATCATGAGCATGGAATGTTTTCCCATCTACTCAGGTCTTCTGTAATTTCTTTTTTTTAGTGTTTGATAGTTTTCTTTGAAGAGGTCCTTAATATCCTTTGTAAGGTTAATGCCCAAGTATTTCATTTTTTTGGAGGAGATGGTGAATGAGAGAGATTTCCTGATTTCTTCTTCTGTGGATTTTTTGCTGGAGTAAAGGAAAGCTAGTGA
>PVKS010051986.1:0-10930 GCA_004027875.1 Aplodontia rufa
AAAAAAAAAAAAAAAAGTCAAAAAACCGGACCCCTTGCTCTTGAGAACCTTCCTGTGGTGGCGTAGGCAGCAGATACTCTAATCCACCACAGATAGGAAAGGACACAGGCAACGTGAATTGCCATGAAACATGGGGAAGAACATGTCACCGAGGGGGCAGTGGTGGCTCCCGGAAGGCTTCCAGGAGGAAGAGGCGGCGTTCCTGCAGGAGCTGGAATCTCCAAGGGAAAGGACCTCAGAGTTAGGCCTGCCTTTAAGTTACACTCCTGCCACTCACTAACCTGTGACCAGCAAGGTCTAATAACTCTCCACCCTTCACTTACATCATCTGTGGAATGGATTTCATATCCCTGATCTTGGGGCTGTTTTGGACTTTACGAGAACATAAAGCATTTAGCAGAATGCTTAGCCAAGAACCGATTTTATTAAATGGACCTTTAATCTTATTAAAAATCCAGTGCTTGAGTAGAAAAGAGAAGTCCATCTCTTTTCAAAGACAATTTTCTTCTAACAGTTAAAAAGGACAGAGGCCCCAGCCTATTTTCCTGAGAAATACAAAATGCTTACCGAGTACCCTGCATCAAGCATATTAGCGTGCATCACAATGCAGAGTCTTCAGACTGGTTCTTTTCACAATGGAAATGAAAATATGCTCCCCCAAAAATAATTAATAAAGGCTACGTAGGCTCCGTGTCAAGGTGGTGATTCTCTGCAGGTCACAGCGTACCCAGACCATTAAACCTTCACATTCCCAACTAGGTTGCAGGTTGAAAGAATTGAGAGTGGGGCAGGGGAAGGACTAACAGGAGCTTCCTCAGTATTACTCAATAGGTCTGCGAAGGACTAGAATGAGGCGGGAGGGGAACTGGGACAGTCCAACCAAGGAGGCCAAGTTGCCACTGCTTTGGGTGGACACAAAAGGACTTCCAGCAATCCAGCCCATCTGGAGGAATGGCCTGGATTGAAGTGGAGGAAAGTCAATCACGGCAAGGCTTGCGCCTGCCCCTTGGAGGAAGCCGTGAACTATAAAGTCGTGGGGAGAAAAGAATTGGCCAAGGACATGTCCTTTCATTGATTCTTTCACGCACCATTTAATGAACATTTATAGATTGCCTACCATGAGACAGGATCTGCCTGATGGGTGGGATATTTGTGGAAAGATGTGAATAAAACGTACTGCCTGCCTTCAAAAGCATAAAGGGTAATAAACTCAGGTCTTCCCTCTAAGCTGTCTGCTATCTCTGACTTTCTTTCCTTAGTCTCCAACTTTGGTGACCAACCCCAGCCATCTTCTCGGGATTAAATCCCTCTGGTTTAAAAATGGCAAACATTTCCTCTCTTGGGCAAACACTGATTGATTGGTAGTGGCTTCGTGGAGGGCTGACTTGACAAGAAGTCTGAGCCTACCTTTGGCAGGAAAGTGTGCTATAATTGATTAGTGATGTCTGTCATTGTCACTGGAGGAGTGACAGCAGTAGTGACATCTCCCAGGCAGCCCTTTCTCCTCACTCCAAGAGGAGAAAACAGATCTTTTTTTTTTTTCCTGGAGCATTTTAAATTCAGCACACTAGTGGAAGCAACCAAGGAGAACCTCAGTATCTAAAATGTTGCTGAGAGAGAGAAAAAATCTGTAGCTTGGAATTTTTCTGATGAGCTTTTAAGATATGAACTCGAGTCCTTTAGCAACCTTTGTATTCTGCTGCAAAATGAGGGAAAGCTACCAACTTTGATCTCCCAGGAGCTACAAAGGGCATCCCCTCCTCCACACATATAAAAACTTATATTAAACACATTAAATCTATATAATTGGAGGATGTGCAAGGATTTAAAATGCATTACTAGGTAGAAATGTCTATAAAGTAGATATATTTAAGAACCACGAAAATGAATAGAGACATGGAACAGCAATTAACATGTCATTTAAGAAAGGGGAATGATTTTTATCATTTTATTCTATTAAATGGTGCAGATAGCATCAGCCAAACAAAGGAAAAGAAAAGCCCTTACTGATTTTCATACAGACACTTTATATTCTGAGTTCTCTATAACACTAACTAAGGAGATGGGGTCTGTCCCGGTTAAGGAGTTCTACACCCAATCAGCACTCAGAAACGTCACCCACCCAATCCAAAGAAGCCAGACTGAACTTGCTGCAAAGGATAGAGGACCTCAGATAAGCAGGAAGCCCGGCCCCAGCCTGATTCAGACACAAAAAACAAATTGCAGCATTTCTGGCTCCTCTCTCATGCCAACTGCAAAGTGAATTTTATGGAAAACCATAAAAACTCCTTGAGGAAAAGATCTAACTAATTCAGTTACAGAAACCCGATCAAATACTCAGGGAAAGGGGTGGGAGAAAGAACAAGGAAATGAGCAATGGAGGATAACGAGGAAGAGAAGGAAGAAGGGAAGAGGGGAGGGAATGAATGGAAACAGATGGGCGAGAAAGGATGTGCAAGGGAGGCTCTGGAGGCCACCTGTGACTGCAAAAGGTGTGCTTCTGACTTCAGATGACGTTGACGAAACACCTTCACATCTTGCTCGAGTTTGCTGTTGAAGACTTGGATACAAAATGAAAAGATGACTTCCTGCAGACCACTCCACCGGGCATCAGTTGGTTACGCTAGTTTATTCTCCTGGCTGCCTGAAACTTGGTCGTTTGCATATTCCTCTCAGGATTTCTACAAAATGTGCTTTTACTAAGTACCATGCCCATGGTAGATCATACTGCATCCATCTTATCTTTTTATAACACTAAGCAAATTACGATGCAGCCACACAATAGAATACTACTCAGTAATTAAAAGGATGAATAGAAAATCACGGGTGCATTTCAAATCCATTAAGTGAAAGAAGGCTGTCTGAAAAGGCTACCGACTAGATAGTTCTATCATATGACATTCCAAAAAGGCAAGATTATAGGAACAGAAAGGAGATCAATAGTTACCAAAGGCCAGGGTTGGAAGGCAGAGTTAGGTAGGATGAGAAAATTTCAGAAGTCATAGCACTGGTTTGTATCTTGATGAGAGGGAACACGAGTGTATGCATTTGCAGAAACCCACTGCACGTCTGTGGATTTTACTGCATGAAAATGCATACAGTGAAAAGAAAAACAAAAGACAAAACCCCCAAACCTAAAACCACCCCCAGTTATAACTTGACGTTAATTATTTCTGTATTAGATATTTTCCTGTTATCCTACTTGTTTTTATAAAGATACTTAACAAGCCAGGCGTGGTGACACATACCTGTAATCCTAGCAACTTGAAGCTGAGGCAGGAGGAACAAGATCGAAGCCAGCCTCAGCAATTTAGCAAGGACCTAAGTAGTTAGCAAGACCCTGTCTCAAAATTTAAAAATATAAATAAAAAGGGCTAGGGATGTGGCTCAGTGGCTAAGTGTCCCTGAGTTCAATTCTTGATCAAAAAAAAAAAAACAAAACGGATGTTTAATGAAAAATTTTTAAATAGTTCATAAGGTAGCCGGAGCAGTGGCTCAGTGTTCCAGTGCTTGCCTGGCATGCGCAAGGACTTGGGTTCAAACCCCAGCACCACGTACATAATGAAGAGTCAGAGCAATGAAAGCCATGTGAAAATCTAAATAAAATTCTTTCTCTCTTCTCACACTGTTCCCCCTCTTGTTTTTTTAATAGTTTATAAGGAAGGTTGACTTGCTAAACCCCTGTGAGACTGAAATTGCTCCACCTTCATTGAAAAGGGAGATAATAACACTCAGGAGATGGGGCAACTCTGGCCCTCCAACGAGGCCTCCCCACCGATGGACTCACCAGGTTTAGAAGATTGGATAGAGAACATTTTAGTGATCTCTAATGCAATGCTAGTTAGTGAACAAACTGGCCCTGAACCACCCAGAGCATCTTGCTCTGTGGGACACAAGGTGGAAACTCCACAGGGGCAGGGACCATGCCCATCTTGTCCTTTACCCCACCCTCAGCACCTGTGCATCAGGCATTGATAGACCAAACAAAGGAGCAGACCCTCTCTGGGGTGTGCTCACACGCACTCTTCCATGCTAGAGCATTCTGAAACCTGCAGTTGTTCGTGGGACAGCTGGGTCCTTGATTGGATTCTTCCCAGAGCAGTATGGTGGCCAGCAGAGTACGAGGCCCGGCTTCCCTCTGAGCATCCTTCCAAACCCCAGTCTTCCGTCCCTGTGACCTCCCCAGCCACCCTGAGCAAACAAGAAAGAGGAGCTAGGGTCAGTGTTGTAGGGTAAGATGTGGTTACAGAAGACATCAGGCTTCTCAGAGAAACACATTGGGATGTGTATGGCCAAAGTCACATAGCGTCTGAGATCACCTTTAAAATACTTAAGAATCAAGAGGAAGGGTGGGAAGGAGTGAGGAAGAGCAGGCAACCAGGAAAATGAGATGCAGGTGAAAGAAATACAGAAACGTGTCGATTGCTAAATCTGTCACATGGGGACTCACCGCACGAGTCTTCTGACTTTCTAACATGTTTGAAATGGGTTTTGTTTTTGTTTCAGTACCAGGAATTGAACCCAGGGGCCCTTAACTCTTGAGCCACACCCCCAGTCCATTTTTATTTTTTATTTTGAGACAGGACCTCACTAAATTGCTGAGGCTGGCTTTGAACCCATGATCCTCCTGCCTCAGCCTCCTGAGTTGCTGGGATTGCAGGTTTGCAGGATCTAATGATCTGCTCTTAAAAAAATGACTCTTTTAAAAAGAGAGAGAGAGAGAGAGAGAGAGAATCAATTTTATTTAGTTTTTCGTGTGGCTTTTGTTGCTGTGACACTTTGTTGTGTATGTGGTGCTGGAGTTTGAACCTGCGTCCTCATGCATGCCAGGCAAGTTCCATAACCACTGAGCCACCACCCCAGTCCCTCTGAAATGCTCTTAACAATGCAAAACTTTGAAGCATTTTTTTTTTAACCTGGGTGGGATGGGTCTCTACTGTCCGCATTCCTGACACTGTGATTCAGAGGTCTGTTAACCCAAATCTGTGCAAGTTTAGGGTTGTTTTCAGCTTGGGTTTGTTGTTTTTCTTTTCCTTTTGTCTCCATATTTATTGCACTGGATTCTACTGTCTTTATTCTGGGGCTGGGTAGCTGGGTTTCTGGTTTCAATGCAGATATGTTCATTTAAAAAATTCTTTCAATCAAAAATTTTCTCCCATCCTGTAGGTCCCTGAGACTCTTGACTAAGTCCTTAGCTGTGCAAAAGCTTTTTAGTTTAATTACATCCCATGCATTTATTCTTGATTTCACTGCTTGTGCCATGGGAGTCCTATTAAGGAAGGCTGTGCCGACCCCTGTATCATGTAGTGTCAATCCTTCTTCTTTTTCAAGCAATTGTAGAGTTGCTGCTTTAATATCCAGATCCTTGAACCATTTTGATCTAATTTTTGTGCAGGGTGAAAGGTAAGGATCCAATTTCAGTTGTCTACACATGGCTGTCCAATTTGTCCAACACCATTTGTTGAACAAGCCCTTTTTCTTCCACACTATGCTTCTGCCCACTTTATCAAATATCAGATAGTTAAAGGTATGAGGGTTTGATATGGAACTAAAAAGAAGCTTCTCAACGGAGGAAGTCCAAAAAGCCCATAAACATATGAGAAAATGCTCTACATCATTAGCAATAAGAGAAATGCAAATCAAAACTTCACTGAGATTCCACCTCACTCCCGTCAGAGTGGCAAAAATGAAGAATACAAACAACAACAGATGCTGGAGGGGCTGTGGGAAAAGAGGAACACTTCTACACTGCTGGTGGGACTGCAAATTGGTTCAGCCACTATGGAAAGCAGTATGGAGAATCCTCAAAAAATTAAGGATGGAACCACCTTACAACCCAGCTATCCCACTCCTGGGAATTTTCCCAAAAGATTTAGAATCAGCGTATTATAGTGATGTGGCTTCATCAATGTTTATAGCAGCTCAATTCACTATAGCTAAATTATGGAACCAACCCAGATGCCCCTCACTCGATGAGTGGATTCAAAAACTATGGTACATATATACAATGGAGTACTACTCGGCCATTAGAGAAAATGATATTATGGCATTTGCAGCCAAATGGATGGAGATGGAAAAAATTTGGCTAAGTGAAAAATCCCAAACTCAGAGACTCAAGGGCCACATGTTTCCTCTCATTTGTGGATGCTAGAATACAACTGAAACAGTATGATAGCCGGCTAAGCTAACAATTACCTCAACATATATGAATTTTTACACGACCATGGGGAACCTAGCCTAGGTTCCTGGGGGACAGAGGGAGGGGGCAGGGAGAGGGGAAGGGAATAGGAAGGACATCAAGGAGACCAGAGGGAGGTAGTATTGGGTAATCTAATCAGAGGGGAACCTCTGACCTCCAGGAGAAGTCCAATTAACTTGGGGCTTGAGTAGAGGGAAACATGGAACCATGGGGAACCCAAAGGGGGGAAATCATGGTCTGGCACCAGTATTGGCTTGTTCTCTCATTACACTGTTGTTCTTGATTGTTTGATGATGAACCCCTCCTATTTTTAAGACCATGTTTATTGAATAAAAATTAAAAAAAAAAAACTAATCTCAGGACTGGAAAAAAAATTTTTTTTTCAATCAGCCTGCCATCACTACTAGTACAGATATTTGGGATCCTTGATCCATTTTCCAATGCCACATCTACTAGTGTCTAAGTGTCTGGCTGTGACTGTCTACATAAGAACCACCAAGGGAATTTGATGGTTCTATTTGAGATTTCTGGCCTCACCTCTGGACATTCAAATTCCTTATTTGAGTTTAGATTTTTAAAGCTTTCTCAAAACCAAATTAACACATTTATTATTTCGCCATCATATCGTAAGTTGATCAAAAAATGGAGAATGATAACAGATTGGGAGGAGTCTCTTGAGAACATTTGGGGGAGGGCATCAGGGAACAGGAATCCATGTTCTCTCAGTTGGCCAAGATTGCCCAAGCACACAGCCTACCTCACAGGGGAAACTCTCTGCCTCTTTTGAGCCTTTCTAGAAGAAATCATTTGCACAGACAGATCTAGGTGTCAGCATTTTCACTCTCTGGACGACATCTTGACACTTCTTTTTTCTGTATGTCCAGGCATGCTACTCTGCAGGTGTGGGCCACCTTCAGCCATGCTGGCCTGCACCTGGTGGCTTTCTTGAGGAGTTTACTAATCCAGTTTTTTTTTTTAAGAGATGGAGAGGGAGAGAGGGAGGGAGAGTTAATCTCTTATTATTTTTTATCTGGTTTTTGTTTTTCCTCTATTTAGTTGTATATTCGGTATTGGGTATCGAACGCTGCTCCTTGCACACTGCAGGCAAGTGCTCTACCTCTGAGCCACCTCTCCAGCCCTAGTATTTTTTTTTTTTAACAGAATCGTTATGTAAACCAACACTCCTGTTCCTCCTTCCCTGCTTTCTATGAGTGCTCTGAATGAATCCTCCCAACAGCCTTTGAAGTAGGCCGTATTGTGACCCCAGTTTTTTTTTTAAGAGAAAGTGACAGTGAGAGAGAAAGAGAGAGAGAGAATAATTTTATTGTGTTTTTTCATGTGCCTTTCATTGCTCCAAGACTTTGTTGTATACATGGTGCTAGGGTTTGAACCTGCGTACCCGCTCTTACCTGGCAGGTGCCTTAACCGCTGAGCCACCGCTCTAGCCCCTCACCCCTGATGATCTCAGTTTTGAGGGAGGAAACTGAGACACAGGAATCTTAAATAACCTGCCTGTAGGAACAAAGCTTGTAACTTGGCAGGGATGGGATGGGATTCAAAGCTGGGCAGTCCTGCTTCCCCATCTCAGAGGCCCACTTCCTCCCGTGTCCTGACCCTTGTGCCAAGATGAACTGCTGGAACCTGGGCGTGGAAAGTATTCAGAAGAAAGGAGGAGAAGAAGCATACGAGAACCTCCTCTACAGACTTTTCAGGTGCTCCTGTATTTATCTATCCACTTCACACTTACCATTTACTGGGTATGTAAACCATTATGGCAATAAGTTCTGGGGATTTTGAAAAAAATGAACAGAGACCATGGGGACACAAGAGGAGCTCACGGTTGCATGGGGGTAGGGAGAGAGGGAAGGACAAGGCACAGTGTGACACAGCATAGGTGTGAAAAGGTGTTGCAGCATAGCAGATTGAAGGATCTGGGCCAGCAGGAGACGGCGAGGACAACAGAAAGTACTGGAAGATCCGGTAGGAATCCCTGAGATGGAAAAGGAGAGATGTTCAATCAGGCAGATGGGGAAAATCAGGAAAGCTACCAAGAGACTCCTCAGCAGCAGGGAAGGAGGACTTTGCAAAGCTGATCTCTTTTGGTGCCCCCGACATTTGGGTCTGGGTGATTCCTGGCTCCCTGTGCGCGCAGGTCTAGCAGCTTCCCTGACCTCTCGCTGTGGAGTTGGCAGAATTCTGAGATGGGCCCAAGATTTCTAGCCACTGGGTATACACACGTGCACCCAGGTTTTCCGGTCCAACACAGAACTCTACAGCTGTGAGTGAGGCCCCACTCACCTGACTTCAGACTGCTCCAATGTAGACAACTTTTTACAGAGATTAGGGTCATCCTGGAGACAGGTTCCAAGAGCAAAGGGGCAAGTGACATGGAGGAGAATCTCCATCCCTGGCCTTGAGGGGTGGGGGCGGGAACATAGCAACAACCTGAGCGTGGCCTGTCAGAGCCAAGTGGTCCCCGATTAATAGCCAGCAGAGATGGGGACCCAAGCCCCATCACCAGGAACTGACTTCTTAACAGCATAAATGACTTTGAACAGGGTCCAGATGATGCTGCAGATGGCCTACTTGTTTTCTTTGTGAAGACCTGAGCAGAGAAGCCAGCCACACAAGGCGGGAGTTTCCAGTCCATGGAACTATGAGATAGCAGATAGGTGTTTTAAGCTGCTAAATTTGTAGTAATTTGTTTTGTAGCAACAGAAAATGAATATAACAATTTCTACATCCTCCAAGGTCCAGCTTAAATCCTGCCTTCCCCATGAAGACGCCCTGCTGTGGGCAGAGGGCCGGCCATGCTCAATCATTGCTCATGTGCTGATCCTGCTGCCCCAACACTCTCCTCTTTTGTGATAACCCATGTTGATAAGCCACTGTCCTGTCCACCACCAAGTACCTCCTAGGGGATTGCATGCCGTATTAATCAGATTTGCATCACTGTGACCGAAATACCCGACAAGAACAACTTAGAGGAGCAGTTTATTTTGGCTCAGTTTCAGAGGTGTAATCCACGGTTGGCTGGCCCCATGGCTCTGAGCCCAAGGAGGAAAGCAGAGAGAGGAAGGGGAAGGTGTCACAGGGAAGAGGCACCCTTCCAGGCCACGTCCCCAGCGACTCACCTGCTCCAGCCAAGCCCCACCTGCCTGCAGTTACCACCTGGTCAGTCCATTCAAAGTGGGGTAAGGGGATTCTAGATGGCATCCACCCACCATCAGTGTCTCTGGGCAGCTCCTGAGAATCACCTCACCCTGCAGGACAGCAGGGTAGGACAAAGCACCCAGTGTGGGGGAACACTATCTCCTGCTAATTCTTTAACTCCAAAGGAATAGTGTGGTCCTTTAATGAATATAAAGGAGAGCTTAGTGGAGCCCTTGCAATCTGCCCCACACCCGGGGGAGGAGAGCTGCTCCCAAGGGGAGGAAACGGGGCAAGTTTCCTAACCACGTACCCTAACCCGGCTGGCTGCGAACTCCCTGATCTGATGGCTCTTAATTTACATGCTCTTGCATAAAATGCTGGGAATTAATCGCTCACATTAGTGAACTTGCAGCTGTCCTTGCTGCCATTGTGACGTTTCCCTGAGGGCAGGGAGGGTTGCTCAGCAAAAAAAAAAAAGGCCATCTTGGGCCCTTAGACATCACGCCAGAAAACCAGAATCTATCACCCGAGATTGGGCCCTTTCCTAAAGGGTCTGAGTGGTGCTGGGAGTTCCCTCTCCACCTCTGGTCACTGCCTGCGGAGCCGAAGAAGGAGAGGATTCGGCACAAGATCTTTAACTCAGTCACGGCAGACAATTATTCTCCACCGGGGGTTACAAGAGCTGATTCTAAAGTCCTTTAACATAAGTGCTTGTACCATCGTGGGAGAGCTGGAGCGGGTCGCTCAGCAGTGACTTGGGGCCTCAGTCCCCACAATCAGAAAGAGAGAAGTTACCACCCCCGCAACTGGCCATCTGCCCTGGGGGCTGTAGGGAACTGTGCATCCCCTCTCCAGCTCCCAAACCTCTCGGTTGGCAACCTTCTGCCCTTTGGTCCACCCCACTTCCCACCCAAATAGGTGAACAGAGCTTGTTCCAGCATGGAGCACCCCTCTATAGGGGATCCTCTGCTTTAACCTCTCCTTGAAATCTGCCTCAGGAAGCTTTGAATATATGGGGCAGCTCGGGCTTCACCTTAGCATCTGAGCTCCTCGCGTAGCCAAGGCTGCGTAGGCCTGGACCTCTCTAGCAGGGCGCCTCCTAGTGCTTGCAACAGAGAATCACATAAACACTGGCACGATCTGGACCATCCTCTGAGGGTTTCAGTCAACCCCACAGAGCAGCTCTTGGGACTCCGGAAGGTCACAAGACAAGCAGAGTGGGTCACCAGTGATCCTGAGGAAGCGAGTCTCAGGCTGGCCACTCTCCTTGGATCAGTCAGAGACCCACTCATCTACACTAGGATCAACTCGAATGTCTACAACTTCTGAGCCCCAGGTCCAAGAGATTTCTAGAGTGTAGATAGGCAGAAAGCAACCATCTCAGGATTACAGCCCAGGGAGAGCTGAGTACCTCTTTGCAACAGAAAACTTTTGAGGAGATCCTCTAAAAAAAATTAGGCCACCGGACTCAACCAATCTGCTTCTCCTCCAACAAGCTCAACTCCAAAGAATCCCCAGCTTGATGACAGATTTGACCCCCATGGTACATACTCACTGACCTAGGGGGGCAGAAAAACT
>PVKS010051987.1:0-10926 GCA_004027875.1 Aplodontia rufa
AAAAAAAAAAGAACTCAGTATTTCCAACCCCATGGCCTGTGTTCTTAATCAACAATTTCTCCTCCATGTGAAGAGGGAAGGTAGAGAAGAAAATAACTCTTGTTTGATTCTGAATCATTTTAAAGCTGATCTTGAACATATATAAGAGAGTTCTAATTGCTCAGGGCTCCAAGAAGTAACTACCACCTCTGAGGGTGGTCCAAATAAATACCCACCCAACAACAGTTACTCACTGAGCCACTTTCCTATTTGTAGATAAAATGCTGAGTTTAAATTAGATAAAATCTGGTAAACTTTATGATCCAGGTTTCTTTTTTTCCTATGTTATTTTCTGTTTGTGTAGATGTTTAATTTTGCTCTTTGGGGCGGGGGCTGTTCTCTTTTTAATGAATAAATAGGAACAGTGAGAACTGTCCTCAGAAATCATCAGAAAATGTGTCAGTGGTGAGTAATAAAGTAATTATTGAGAAGTACTATTACTACTAAGTGTCATTTATTTACCTATTTACTTACCTGTAACATTATTTGAGCTATGTGCTAAGAACTTTTTTTGGAAGGAGAATATTTTTTGTTTTGGTACTGGGGATTGAACTACTGACTTACAACCCCATTTTACTTTTTAATTATGAGACAGGGTCTTCCTAAATTGCTACGGACCTTCCTAAGTTGCTGAGACTGGCATTGAATTTGCAATCCTTCTGTCTCAGTCTCCCAAACTGCTGGGATTATGGGCATATGCCACCCCTCCGAGTTCTATGTGCTAAGAGCTTTAAATGAATTATCTCATTAAATTCTGAAAAAACCCATAAAATGAATATTACTATTATCCCCTATTTTACAGAGGAAGAAACTAATTTTAAAAATAAGTAAGCTGTAGAAGCCAGATTTAAACCTTCTACTGAACCTTAACCCAGAAAAGTTCCTATTAAATATCCTGTGCAGAGTAGGCAACTAATGCAGGGGGGTTTGTGTGAAGCAGCTGTTCATCAGCTGTGGTATAAAACATGATTATTAACATTTAGTCTATGAGATATAAGAATATTTTTCCTCCTCTTTTTATTAGAAGAGTTTCTTACACTTAGGTCCTGAGAGTATACTGAATGGTTTCAAAGAGAAGTCAAGGTTGTGGATGTTCTAACACCATTGGGCTCCAATAATGAAGCTCTAAGATACTACTTAGACTCACGTGTTTCATTGAGTGATCCTGCAGTGACAGAATGCTCTGCTAATAATAATCCACAGAACTTCAATCAATACCTGTGCTTAGAAGAGGATCTATTTGCTCTGAGAGCTATAACTTTATTACTATTAAATCATTAGTAATCACTGTAAGGAATAATATAGAACCAAAAAAGTACCTTTCTACATTCATCAATCAGTTACTGACAGTTATCTACTAGATGCAAGGCACTTTACATATATTATTTCATTTATTTAGTATGGATCAGGTAATATTACCCCCATTTAACTGAACAGGAAATTAAACAGTTGGATAATTTGTGAAAAGCTTAAACTCAAGTCTGGAACTGAAAACCCAGTCTCTTTCCAGCACATGTGAAAGCAAATCAAAAGACTTCTCTACCTCTAGTAGTTTAAAATCTAGATCAATGTGGGAATGTTAACAACTGGAGGCAAAGAAAAGTGAAGCAGTCACAGACCCTGGGATATATGTTCTATTTCAGGGAGAAAAAAAAATACATTCACACACAAATACATAAATTCTTACATAAAATTTCTTGGGTTAACAGATCCAAGGTTGACAGAGCCTTGTTTTATGGATAAAAGAAATATAGAGAAAAAACAATAAAGAGTACACTCTAAAAATGTTTAAATCTGAGCTGGTAGGTGGCACATGCCTGTAATCCCAGTAACTCTAGAGGCTGAGGAAAGAGGATTACAAGTTCAAAGCCAGCCTCAGCAACTTACTGAGACCCTAAGCAACTTAGTGAGACCCTCTCTCAAGTAAAAAATAAAAAGGGCTGGGGATGTGGCTCAGGAGTTAAGCACCTCTTGGTTCAATCCCCAGTACAAAAGAAAAAAATAGTTTATAGCTAAATTATAAAACATGTTCACCAACAATTATAATGCCTTGGAGAGAAAAAGAATTTATGAAATAAGAAGTGATGATTGGAGGGAAAGTCACAAAGAACTGGTTTGAAAAACAGAGTTAAATTAAAGCACTTTAGTTTTTGTTTGTTTTAAAGAGAGATTTAGTTATTTTCTCAATCCATTCTAACAGTAAAAAGTTCAGTCACGCAATAGCAAGAATTTTAGAAATACAGTTATTTCATGACCACCAATAACTCTGTGTCAGATAAAGCAAGTAACAGTGAGTTTTAGTAGCAACTCCCAATAACCTAATGTATGCTAAAGTCAAATTTAAAATCCAGTTCATATGAATGGTACAGGCATATTCTAGGGTCATCTAGCACCAGCAGTCCCACTTCACCTCCAAAAATACACTGTCCCTAGATGTCATACCACTTGTAAATTCATCTCAATGTACAGTACCATAATTGCTACTCATTTATACAAAATCAGACAAAAACAGCCATATACTTGAAGCAGGTACACCTTTTCACATCTTGAGTACATACAAACTTAAAAAATATTTCTGGCTTAAAGATGATTATTCTAGCATAATTTTATTATTTGTGGTACTAAATTTGGGGACCAGGAATGCTAAGAAATGCAACATTATTTGGCCCAAGATAAAAGACATGGCCCTTCTCATGCCTTGAAAGAATGGCACCATGTACAGCCACTGGATGAACTCATGTACACAACCATATCAAGTAGAAACCAGCATTTGGAATCAGATTCAATTAATTTCAGTTTTTAAATGCCAGCATTAGACTAAACAAACATCACCTTTACAAATATTTTTTCTTGAGGAACCATAAGGAAATAGGAGAACCTAAGTTCAGCAGAGATAGCAAAGTTTGCTCTTATCAATGACAGTACAGTTGGATTTATTTAGAGTAAAATCTTTATTAAGAAAAGTCAGATTGCAGAGAAAGTCCATAACATTACCCCTTCGGTGAATTTCTCTACTCCTGTTTTAATGGTATTGTGCTGTCATGAACAGCTGAGAGTTCACTTGCCATTTAACCAGCTCTTTTAAAATTCTAAATCTCAATGACTTAACTACATTTGACTTTAAATAGAAACCAGGTTAGGGTGTGGGTGATGTGGGGGTGATTCTGGATTAGGATCAGGGGTATATTATATTGTTACTACATGTGCATTTATAATTGTATAACACCACAACTCCTCAATAAAATTTAAAAAGAAACAAGGTCCTCGTGGTCTTATACAATACAAATCAAATCATGTTATGGAGTCAGTCGTGGATATAACATTGCAGTTCATTCTAAACATATATATGCTGTTCTGCTTTCTGATGATTGCCAATGATTTATGACCATTACATATAGTTAATATTCACCTTTGTTCCCAAGATACATTTGTATAAATGAAATTTCTAAACTTTAAAATCCAGACTCACAAGGAAAGCATCTTCTAAATCTTACTGCTGTAAGCTCATTTTCCTGAACTGTTATTATATATAATAAGAGACTTGATTTGACAGCTCCTATAATAACACATTATAAATCTTACATTGGATTGTATGTGTGTGTGTGTGTGTATGTGTGTGTGTGTGTGTGCGCGCTACCTTAAACTCTTATGATGGCAAAACCATTTTCCTCAAAGCTGATTGGTTATGTATGTTTACAACAGTGCTTAAATGTGATCTTGCTATGCCAAGCTTTCTGACAAGGAGGAATCTTTTTATTTTAAGCCTTTTTGGTACTGAACATGACATCTTCATGAAGAATTTTGTTTGTTATTAAAAAATAAATGTGTCTTATTCCTTGGCTCTCCCTGGCTTCAACAATTTGTAGTCATTTCCACTATAGATCTTTAAGAATATATTTCAAAGACAGGCTAACAAAGTTCAAGTGAAAGCTTATTTTTCTATATATTGCAGTTTCCAACCGGCTTTGGGTGAGTATTAGACATTATCAACATAAATTATAGAGTGCCAAATAATGAACTTAATTCATAAATGGTGACTGATTTCCTTGTTGCATTCTTTGATGTTTGTTGTATAACTGTTTTTGTAGATTAATCTTCTGATAAAATTTTAAACTCTTTGGTTTACTGAGTATGCTTGTTTTTCTTAGAGATTTTCTTCCAAACTACTTAGAACTCCTTTAATATTGTACCCTTGTACATTTCCCCATAAGGAAGTCCAGTTTGGTCAACAATGCACTAGAAATAGCTCAAAAATGTGCCTATATAATTTTCTCTCTGATTTAGGTCTCATCTTAATCTCAAAACAACAGAAGATTCAGCTTGATTTTGAGGACCCTCTAATAAGGGTATGATTGAATAAAATGGTTAATATGACATGTGCTACCTTGGAGGTGAAGCTTTGCTATTCATTTGATTTTGTTGTTCCATTTCTATGTTTCAGTTTCTTCTCATACCAAATCTTTAATTTTTCCAAAGGCTTATGAAAATTTTGGTGAAAAAATGTTGCTGCTTCAGTGCAGGAATGGAGCCTCTTTTTCTAAATTATATAACTTGGTGAGTATTTTAATTTATTTTTCTTAATATCTAGTCTATGAAACTAGACACTGTTAGAAGTGTACTTGAGAGGACAAAATACTATTTAAATGTGTCAGAAGAACCAAAGCATGTCTGTGTTCATAGATGAAATGGAAGAAGAACTTACATAGTCATTGTACTTCTTAAAAATCATTTATCATTTTCAATTGAAAAATAATCACAGACTTTTATCCAATCATGCACTTTTAGAGTTAGAATGGATTTTAAAGTCATTCAACATAATATATCAATTTTACAAAAGAGAAAATGTGGCATTTTATATTAGCAAAATTCCACATCTTCATGAGTGAACGGAATTATCAATAATCACTGTGACAGCTACTACAGAAATGAAATGGATAATTAAGCAAGAGAAATTAAACATTCAAAAGTTTCCAAAAATCTTGATCCATCATCCTCGAAACATTTAGAAAGCATCTACCAGCATTCACTTTTTTTATCTTCCAGTAGTGTTATAAACCATTTAAAACACACTAGCTGCAGTTGTTATATATCTAATGAAGAGATAAGTTTACATTTCTGCCTATTTCTTCCTTTTTCCTGTCCAGCCCTTTATATTTTAAAACCACAATAGTAATAATAATAATAATAATAATACAGCAATAGATAAAAGTAGGATTCCAGTTTATTTAATTAGAATGTTAAGTAATGTCTATAAAATGGAATATTGTCTATAACATCTTAGTGCAAAGTACTGATTTTGGAGTCTACACTCACTGAAACTGAAATTATTGCATAAAGTTAATGTAGTTGAATGTTCCTATGCCTAATCCAACTTTATAACTAGAAACTCAAAACCATAAATATTCCTGTTATTTTAGGTAATTTCTAATTTCCACATTTTAGTGTTATGTACCATCTTCCTAAGCATCATTATTCTCTTTCTTTCTCCTCCTCTCATTCTCGATCTTGGGCTCTCCTTTACCTTTCCTTTCTAATCTGATTTTTTGGGCAGCTTGGAACAGCATCAGGTAATACTAGTTTCTTAACATAAGAAAGAGCAACAGAAGGCTGGAGTGGTTGCTCAGTGGTCACAGTGCTTGCCTGGCATGCATGAGGACCCAAGTTCGAAACCCAGTACCACGTACACAGCGAAGTGTTGGAGCAACAAAAGTCACATGAAAAACTAAATAAAGTTCATTCTCTCTCTCACTGTCCCTCTCTCTAAAAAAAAGGAAGAAAAGAAAGAGCAGCAGAGACCCCTTACATTTCTGTACTCTCCTTGACAGATAAATTGACTAGCACCTACATAATTGCAGAGTATCCTAAGCACAATCATTTCACAGTCCAAAAATAATATTCAGTTTTGTGTTCTAGGTACCAAATGGAAAAATGGAGGTTCTCCTGGTTTTTCTAGGTCTGCTTGGTAATTCTGCTGCTATGCCAGTGAGTATTTTTTAAATATTAGGCCTTTTCCTTGTGTTCTATTGTTGCATAGGTGGGGATTACTGTTGAGCTTATTTCAACTGAGATTCTACATTTGTCACTGATATTCTCTCAGTTCCAGATGCATATGCCCCAAATGCCTGGATTTAGCAGTAAAAGTGAAGAGGTATGTATGCTCAGTACCGGGGGGAGATTTTCCATAACTTTATTCTGAAACTGAACTAAAAATTAGAATACTAGCAAAATTTATGATATATAAAATTTCTTATGAATGAGGTAAAGAGAGAAAGAGTTGCAAGTCTTAAACTCTCAATTCCTCCATCATGATCCTGTGTGCTTCAATATTCTTTTTTAATGTAAATGGGGACTTACGTTAAAACTTGGTTGAAATTAGCTTTTTTGATAACTTTGTTAGCTAGCAAAAGCAGCCAATTGTACCAAGAGTAGTCAGAAAGTAGATGCTTAAGTATATAAATATCTTTCACATAACTCATTCCAGGGATCACTAGCCAAATTCAATATATATCAGAAAGAAGAATTCATCTTATTGTAGAATTATCTTATTCTCAAATCCTGAACTCCCAATGAATAGAGCATTCAAAAGTGTCAAAGTAGGCTAGACGTTTATTTTCTTTCTATATTGATTCTTCTAAAAATAAAATTCTAACTTAAAAATTAGAGTGCCTTAAAAGTTTTTATAAATATATACTTATTTTAAATTCATGTATAACTAGTAAAAAATTATGATTAACTGTGCCTTAAATTCATAACTTCAACTTATTTCTTATGATTTATGAATTAACTAAATAAAGTTTTCCACATTAATGAATTCCATTCATTGCAGATGATGCGGTTTGGTCAATTCAACTTTATGAACTCCCCACATGTAAGTTCTTTATAGCACCTCTGAGGATTTCTTGTTTAAATCCAGAAAACTACATTTTAAGGTTTGACTTAGCTAATAGAGAAACTAACGGCTATCCACACATTTTATTTACAATATAATCACTGTAGAAGTTTCAAAGGTGAAAACCATTCACTTGTCCCCTCTTTCCAAATTTTCTCCTTCATTACTTTTTTCCCTTAAATCAAAATCATCCAGTAATTCATAGCCAAGAAGATATGTTCATGATTAATAACAAAAGTAGCATAGTAAATACTTTGGGGGCAGTAAATTTTATTTGGACTGTCTTAAAAGACGACACTAAAATTGTGAGTTTATTTATTGAAATAAATGTGGGTTGTCACTGTGTTAATGCTTAGAAGAAACTAATACATGCATCAAGTGTCAGTTGTATCTTTTGGTGTAATTTTTATAACAAAAATGCATAATAGCCCAATAATATAACATGCCACTCTTGACCTTTATTGCATGATCATGATGGCCTGGAGGGGATGGCAGGGATCAAGGACTTCATCAAATTTCTCTTAATTCTCTTCATTCAAGTCATTCTCTTTCTCTTTCTCCTTTTTTCTAAAGAGATAATTTTATTTTTCCATCTGGTTTTGTTTGGCCTCCACTTAGTTGTGTATGTGATGCTGGGATCAAACCCAGGTCCTCATGCATGCCAGGCAAGAGCTGTACCGCTAAGCCACCTCTCCAGCCCCTCAAGTCATTCTCTCTTAAAGTCCCTTGCTTAAAATCATCACCATTTTCAATATTCTCTCAGTTTTTCATTGACCCAACTTTTTCACACCCTCAGGTTTTAGTGCCCTTGCCTATGAGTTGAAATTTTTATCAACTTAGTTGTGATAAAACCCTGCATCTCAACAGAGTGACAATTTTGTCTTCCATCAATTCTTATAACCTTTGCACTGTATTGTGGATAATCATCTAGTAGCTAATAAGAGGCTAATTAATGAAGACAGGGAGACAGAGACTGGCATTAAATCAGGGAGAACATGTTTGAATGGGGATTGATATTGTATGTCAATTCATAAATTGGCATTTTTTAAGATTATAACTACTTCTGCTCCCCTGTTCAACCCTGTATCTGTGGAGATTCCCATAAAAGGAGAATAAATGAGGATCCATTTGTAACCAAGAAGTATAGAATCCTAAAAGGGTGTTTACACAGAATTTTAATTCTTTTTTTTTCTTTTACATTTGTTCTATCTTTTTGTTTTTATTTTTGTTTGCTTATTTACTTTGGAAGCTTTGTTGTTTTGGGGGGGTCTATTTTGCTTTAGAGTCTTGCTTCCTTTATGTTCTTTTGTATTTCTCCTCTTTTTATCCAGTCTTATAACAAGTCACATGAATTTTCAATTTGACATCAAACTCCCTGAAACCTACCTGTACACTTCTTACTTGAATCAAGATTTCAGAGTTAGAAAATCATCAAATTCTTAAATAAACTTCTCAATGAATATTGCCTTTTGGTTAGTTTGATTTTATGGAAGACTGAAGATTATTTCAGTAACACAACTTTGTAAAAGTTCCTCAAGTTTCCATTGTTGATCCAAGTTCTAAGGAATTTTAAGTTCATTGGTTGGGATTTGGAGGCTGACATTAGAGGGCAGGAAAAGTCTAAACATCAACCCCAATGTGATTTCACTGTTTTTACTACTCTTTCAGATGGCACATATGGGCTTTTATGGAAATGGTTTCCAAATCCCTCAGCCGTTCCCACAGTACCAGATGCCCATGTGGCCTCAACCACTACCCAACGCGTGGCAGACACCCCCAGCACCCAAACGCCAAAGCAAGACTGATCAAACCCAAGAGACACAGAAACCCAACCAAACTCAATCAAAAAAGCCACCACAAAAGCAGCCTTTAAAGCAGCCAACACAAGCCCCAACTCAGGGCAAAGACGAAACACAGCCACCTCAGGTAAGGCTTGCCCAGAAAAAATTCCAAATCCAAGTCATAAAGAACCTTAAAAGGAATTTGGAGGGCCATGCCATCCCTACACACACACTTCCTCCAAAACTTAATACAGGTTCCATCATGTGGTAATACAATATTTAGTTCTGACATTTATCTAAAACTGCCTGAAGAGTCTACTCCAACCTTATTTGGTTCAAAACTATCCAATATATTGCCTTAAAGAAGATCCTTTTAAAATACAGAGTCAACATGATATGACAAAATGACCACTGGAGTAAGAGTCAAGAAACAAAGATTTAAGTTCTACACCCAGCCTTTACTGGTTGTATGATCATAATTCACTTTACCTTTGTAGACAACTACCATGAATAAACTACCTGGTCTCTAAGTCCTTTCCAGATTCATGCTTAGAAGACCTAAAATACTATTCTGAAATAAACACTGCTTCCAGTACTTCAAGATGACATAAGTGAAGTCCTGATATAAGGCAAGATGTGCAAATGGTTTCTCAAGATCTCATTCAATGTGGAAGTTCACAAACACTGGTTTTTAATCATTTGTTATCACATGCTGTTATAGATGTTGGGAATACAAAACTGAAGAAAAAATACTCATGGATTTGAAATCCAGTTTCAATCACTCCCTTACCACAAGATTTTGGGCAAGTGACTTAACTTGCCTGAATCTCAGATTCTTAAGTAAAATGGAAATAGTACCTATTTTCCATAACTATCTGTTAAATGAGTTAAAAAATATAAAATGCTCAGCACAATCCTTAAAACATAAGGGTTCAATAATACTAATTGTTATTATCTCTGCCCTAAAACAAACACACTAGTTTAATGCAGAAGGAAATAAAGGTCCCCTGAGTTTTAAATAATAGTATTCAGTTTTCGTTTATTCTTCTCACTTCCACATAAACTCATTCTTTCTTTCTCTTAAGGCTTTCCCACCATTCAGCAATGGACTATTTCCCTATGGCCAACCACCATGGCCAATTCCACAGGTAAAAATGTTTTATGTTTACACTAGAAATGAAAAATATTAGCATGCTATATCTTAAATTAATACTCTAATGAAATGCCACATACCAATAATCAGTGGAGTATGAAACAAAATCATCACATCAGTAACTATGCAGGAAAATGATAAAGAATTTTTTGAATGAATTTTTTTATTGGTTCAACATAGTCTTACATATTGAAGGGATCCATTGCTTCATATTCGTATATGCATATGTAATGAGAGAGGAGCTTAAATCCAGTCCTTGTCCAGGATCTCCCCTCCTTCACCCACTCCCTGATCTCATGTCTCCTCTGTAATTCCACCATGTTACAGATATAAATGACCATATGCATGTATTTTAATTATTGAATTTCTTAGTTTTATTGAGTTATTGTACAATCATAAATGCATATAACAATATGATATGCATATATTCTTAAATCAGAATTACCCCCTAGATCCATCCCTATTCTCGCTCCCCCTCCTCCCTGATATGTATCTATGATTGCCCTAGATTATTTTTTGCTATACCTTTGCTGGATCTAATACATGAGGTTGACTACCTTTCAAACAGGCCTGGATTTAGCGCCAGCCTCCACAAATGAGGGACACCATTTGGCCCTTGACTCTCTGGGTTTGGATAACATTGCTTAGCATGATTCCTTCCACTGTAATCTATTTACCTTCAAAGGCTGCAGTATCATTGTTTCTAATAGCTGAGTAGAACTCCATTGTGTAAGTATGTATGTATGTGTGTGTGTGTGTGTGTGTGTGTGTGTGTGTATCTCACAGTTTTTTGATCCATTCATCTAGGGAGGGGCATCTGGGTTGGTTCCATAATTTAGTTATTGTAAATTGAGCTGCTATGAACATAGATTTTGCTTTGTTGCTGTAAAGTGCAGATTCGAACTCCTCTGGAAAAATACCCAGAAGAGGGATAGCTGGATCATATGTTAGGTCCATCCTTAATTTTTTGAGGATTCTCCACACTGCTTTCCAGAATAGCTGGACCAGTCTGCAGTTCCACCAACAGTGTGCTAGTGTGCATATCTCCTCACAACCCCTCCAGC
>PVKS010051988.1:0-10927 GCA_004027875.1 Aplodontia rufa
CTCACCCTGCACAAAAATCAAATCAAAATGGTTCAAGGATCTGGAAATTAAACCAGCAATTATTTGAAGGAAAAAGAGGATCAATACTCCACGACATAGGTGTTGGTGCCACCTTCCTTAACAAGACTCCCATAGTGCAAGAATTAAAGCCAAGAATAAATGAGTAGGTTGCCATTAAACTAAAAAGCTTCTGCACTGCTGAAGAATTAATCAAGAGTGTCAAGAGAGAACCTACAGAATGAGATAAAGTCTTTGCCGCTACACCTCAGACAGAGGGCTAATATCCAGAATATACAAAGAACTCAGAAAACTGAACACCAAAACCACAAAAAAACCCAATCAATAAGTGAGCTAGGGAGCTAAATAGAAATTTCTCAATGGAGGAAGTCCAAAGAGCCCATAAATATATGAGAAAATGCTCTACATCACTAGGCATCAGAGAAATGCAAATCAAAACTTCAATGACATTGTACCTCACTCCTGTCAGAGTGTCAAAAATGAAGAATATGAACAATGACAGATGCTGGAAGGGTTGTAGGAAGAGATGAACACTTTCACACTGTTGGTGGGACCAACAGTATACAGCCACTCTGGAAAGCAGTCTGGAGACTCCTCAAAAAACTAGGGCTGGAACCACCTTATGATCCAGGTATCCCACTCCTGGGTATTTCCTAGAATTGACATACTACAGAGTTACAGCTTCATCAATGTTTATAGCAGCTCAATTTACTATAGCTACACTGTGGAACCTACCTGGATGCCCCTCACTGGACGAGAGGAATTCTACTCTGCTATTAGAGAGAACTATATCACAGCATTTGCAGCCAAATGGATGGAGATGGAAAATAATCATGCTAAGTGACGTATCCCAAACTCAGAGACTCAAGGGCTGAATGTTTTCTCTCATTTGTGGAAGTTAGAATACAATCGGAAACAGACTGAAAATTGGCTAAGCTAATAATAACCTCGACATGGGTGAATTTTAACACTAGCAGGGAGAAACATGCCTATGACACTAGGGGATGAAGGGAGTGGGGCACGGAGGGGGGTGAGAATGATAGGGATATCAAGGCAGCTGGAGGGAGGGAGACTTCCATGAGAAGCCAAGCTAACATGGGGTTAAAGTAGGGCAAACATGGGATCGTGCAGAACCCAAAGCAGGGAGATCATGAACTGGCATCAGCCTTGGCTTGGTGTGTCATTATGCATGTGATCATGATTTTGTGACGATTACCTCCTATATGTATGACTATATTGAATTAATAAAAAAAAAGACACCACAAGAAAGCTGCAGGCCGATATCTTTGATGATATTGATGCAAAATTCCTCTATAAAAGATTATTAAATAAAATTTAAAAAAAGATAATATGATACCTCCTTTTAAAAGAGGAAAAAAAACCTATAAAAGTTTAAACTTCAGCCAATTAAAAAATTAGTGTTAAAATACAGGAAAAATATTTGTGGTAGGTAGTGAGTCTATATAATTGCAAAAAACATCAATTTGGGGAATATGGCTGTGGATTATTACACAAGTATTATCAACTCAGAAATATTGGAAAGGGGCTGAGAGAGAAGACTGGCTTATTACTGCTCTGATATTCTCATCTTTTTTCTTTTTAAGAGACAAGGACAGTTAGAGAGGGAGGGGGTAGTGGAGAGAAAGAGACAGAGACAGAGAGAATCAATTTTTATTGAGTTTTTCACATGACTTTCATTTCTCTGACACTTAGTTGTGTATGTGGGTGCTGGGGTTTGAACATTTGTACTCGTGCATGCTGGGCAAGCGCTGTAACCACTGAGCCACCACTCCATCCTGATATTCTCATCTCAAAAAGTGGAATGTTCGGAGATGGTAGGTAAAGCTCATAAAACAACTGGTCAAGACACACAAAGGCAGAGTGGGGTTGGGTAGAGGTGGCAGTTAGATTGGCCCACCAATGTAAGGAAGAGTATACTATGTTATCCCTGATGCCATGCTATAGGGATGTGGTGGTCATGACCACTCTGACTTATAGTTGGCTTTATTATTGTTTTAAAATTTTCTAGAGAACAACGTACTTTCTTATTCTTGGCATATGGCCTGGGCATCTCTCATAGCCTTGCCCTTGGTAATCCATGGGATAAAGACACCAGTGTATTGCAAAGGCAAACAGGGAACAAATAAAATCATCATCTATCTGGTGTGGCAGAGCACAGGGAAGCAAAAGGAAAGAAAATATATGTGCTCATGTTGTCTTTGGTCATTGCATGGAGTTAATTGATACTGCAAAATAATTTATATTGCGACTTTGAGTAGGCAAAGACTTATTAAATAAGGAGTCCTGCTGCATAAGCTATAAAGGAATGATTTAAAGTCTATGATAATTAAGAAATTATTCCTTAAAGAGTGGTTAAAGGGGTATTATGCAAAGTTTTAGATATGCATATAACCACTAGGAAAAAATTCTTTTGTATTTTCAGAAAAAAATCAGATATAAAACAAAATGAAGAAAAGGAACTGTAAAGTGATTTGAAAAACACATTAAATTACAAGACATTTTTCTATTGAGAAAATCGCAAGTTTCCTTCTCCATTGTCTTTTCTATTCGTGGCTCACTTTTCTGACTTTGTTCCTTTTTCCTCCATGTCTTACCTACAGAAGCTGTGAGAAAACACTCTTTTCTCTTTTGGAAAGACTTGCAGCCATGCCATGTGCTGGTACTATAGCAGAGAAATGCAGACTTCCGTAACCACAACTGCTGTCCTCAGTCTGCGACTTTGCTTACCTTTTAATTATGCCCAGAAGTTGATCAAGACTTACAACCAATGCCTAGTTGTGTCAATGAATTGGGAGTTGGTGTGTGTGTCATGGCAAGATCCTTGGCTCTGGAGAATGATATTTCCGAGTTTAAAATTAGCTTTGCCATCGATTCTGTATGACTTTGTGTTTTCTCCAAGCTCATCTCATGTGTTCAGAATACTAGGATAACATAAGCCTTGCAAAGTTGTCATGTTAATAAAAGGTAGAATTTACTGAAGGCTTCTATGCACTTGATTCTTTTTTCTTTTTCTTTTTTTTTCAGGGCGGAGGACCGAACTCAGGGCCTTGCACATGCTAGGCAAGTGCTCTGCCACTGAGCTAAATCCCCAGCCCCTCTTTATTTATTTATTTATTTTTTTAAAGGGAGAAGGACAGTGAGAGAGAGAGATGGAGAGAGATAGAGATAATCAATTTTTATTGAGTTTTTCACATGACTTTCATTGCTCTGACACGTAGTTGTGTATGTGGGTGCTGGGGTTTGAACCCTTGTACTTGTGCATGCCAGGCAAGTGCTGTAACAGCCGAGCCACCGCCCCAGGCCCACCCAACCCCTCTTTTTAGCATCTTAAATTGTATTACATTAATTTACTGGATTATCGTAAAACCTTGTTGAGATAGGTACTGGTATTACTCCCATTTTAGAGACAAAGGAACAGTGGCATAAGAAAAGGAAACTACTTATTCACAGATACACATCTAGCAAAAGAAGAAACTGGGCTTTTGAACTGATTTTAAGGCCTCTTTTCTTAACCTTTTTGCCATATTTAGGGTTAGCGGGAACACATGTCATGGGTCTCACAGCAACTAGTAGGTGTCAAAGAGCCAAACTCTTTCTAGAAGATCTGGCCCCACTGCTGTTTTAAGTCAGGGCATGGAGAACTCAGAAAATTGTTGACTTTCAAGTTACTCTGAGAAGGTGAAGTTTCAGAAAGAGGGAAGAGACAAATGGATAACAGAGATTCTGAGAGTCATTCATCTCCGGGAACAGTAATAATGAGCAAATGTCCCCGGCAAACAGCAGAATAAATTCCAAAGAAGAAAAATAGCTTTGACAAAAGAGACTTCCAGGCTGGGCATGGTGGTCCGTTGCCTCTAATCCCAGGCTGAGGCAGCAGGATTGCAAGCTCATGGCCAGCTTGGGCAATTTAGAGAGACCCTGTCTCAAAATTAAGAAATAAAAAAAGAAGGAGGGGTGGGGAGTGAAGCTCTGGAGATATAGCTTCCTGATAGAGTGCTTGCCTAGCATGTGTGAGGTCCTGGGTTCAATATTCACTCACACACACACACACGCACACACACTCCCATCTAGAGAGGAAGCTGAATATATTGGGAATGACTTTGAAGCAGTTTGTGGGCAGTGAACAGTTGGAAGAGCCTCTGAAATTTCCCACTCTGCAACTCAAAGGATGCAGAGGTAGATTTCATCTGTGATCAGTAGAGTAATATTGCTCTTACGAAGAAAGTTTTTAAACTTGATTAGTGATCAAAGAGCACTGGCATACATATTCACATTCACACGCGCATACTTACACATACACTCTGTCACACACATTCTGTTCCCCCAGATGCCCCAAATTCTTCACGTTCTAGGTTCTGAACTCCAGCGATATATTGATTTGGCGTCTGCCCATCCATATGACTTGCTGAAGCTGTCTTCACTCCATGTGTGAGTTCTTCCTCTCAGAGAGAGAGATCTCAGAGTTCTGCCGGGAACACAGGAGCTCATGGGAAACGGAAATAAAATGTTCCAAAGAAATAAAGTTGCTAAATGCGCGGCATCTTGCATGCAAAAGCCTAAATCTGGATTTAGAGACAAAGGCCTTTAATCTCCTCCCTGTGCCTTAGCCCTGGGCTCAGGTGTCTGCTGGCATTACCGCATCTGGTTTTGGGCAGAGAGCAAAGCCCTTGGCCTTCCTGTTGTTCCACTTCTTCAAAGCTTCTCAGGAAATAAAAACCCTTACCCTGTACTTTCAAAGATGAGCTGTTCAGTTCTCCTAATTCCATTGTCAAACAACCAGTTTCTTTGTAGATATGACTCTTGATTTTTGTAGTCTAAATCATTTATTCGTGTTGCTCAAGCACCACTGTGTCCCTATGTGGTAAGCACAGTTGTTAATGCTGTTTGCCAAATATATTTATTCCCAGTTATGCTGCCTTGCTGAGCTGGCAAAATAGATGCACTCACAGTGCCTGTTTTCTGTGGGGCAGGCTTTCTGCTGCTCTTTGTCTCCTGCAGAGCATAATGTAGGGCTGAGCAGCCAACAGGAGAGCCTCAAGGTGCTTCCCCAATCTGGCCTCCCAAACTGTGAAATCGCAGGTGAGGAGGAAAGCCACTCCTAGCACTGACCACCTGCACTGGCCCCTGCCATGACCCACCCCGGTCATTTTCCTAGGAGAGTGGTTGTGTTTCAGCAGTTGAGCAGAGTTGTCCCCAACTGTCCTGAGCTTCTAGGGCCCATGGTGAGTTGATGCCTTTCCCTGTAATTACCCTTCACACTATTGCTCCGCTTAGCAGTGCCGATTGGCTGTTTGAATAAAATTAGATTCTGAATTTGAAGCCACATGGGCATGAAATTACATTCTAACTGGGCCATGGGATTGCAGATAGTCCCTGCCACCTCTGTACCTCAGGCCCCCAGAGGAAGATGTTGTCAGACTCCTACTGTTATTTCTGGAGTCTGAGATAGAACAAGCTCTGAGCAATTATGCCATGTGGATAAAACCAAAGGCCTTGATAAGAAGAGGGTACCTGAAGGGCTTTGAAGCTTACAAATGATAAGGTTGGGTTAGGCATGTGTGTCATGGGTTTTTTTTTTTTTTTTTTTTTTTTGAGAGAGAGAGAAGGACAGTGAGAGAGAGAGAGAATTAAAAAAAATTTAATTGAGTTTTTGACATGGCTTTCGTTGCTCTGACACTTAGTTGTGTACGTGGGTGCTGGGATTTTAACCCGTGTACTTGTGCATGCTGGCCAAAAGCTGTAACCACCGAGCTACCGCTCCAGCCCTGTGTGTTGTATTTTTTAATAGTTATAATTCTTTTCAAACTACACATACAAAATGAATTAAATTAAATTAAATTAACTGAAAAGATCTTAGAACAGTGCCAGAATAACATTCAGAAAGAGATGGAAGGCAACTCTTTCCTACAAGTGTTGACTCAGCTACTTTTTGGTGACTAAGGCCTAGGAGTCAGGGCTGTGTCTTCAGGGTGGCAGTACCAGGAAGGTAGGGATAATGTTGCTCATTCATCAAGGGGACAAAAGGTATCCCCTTTTGCTAGTGGCACTCAAAGGATTTTGAAGGAACATATGGATGAATTTGCAATCTGCAATTAATGGATTACCTTTATTCATAGATCCAGGTGATCCATATGAATATCTGAATCCTTAGGGACCAGGGCTATCTTTGTATCAGGGAGAAGCAATGGCAAGATTTCACTAATTTCTGGTTTTCCACATTTGAATGTAGCATTTGCGTTGATCTCTTACTTTATACTTCCCAGAATTCTTGGTCTATTCAAGAGGTGGGGAGAACCCTAAGAAGATACTAGCTTCCTTTAAGGGGGCTGAGCTTCAGGACAAAGTAGTAAAGAGAGGTGAGCCCATATCCACATGCAAGTGTCTGTAGCAGTTCACATGAATTCACAGGTGAAATTGATTCATAAACTCAGTACTTCCAGTCAAGGTTTAGTGAAAGATCTTGACTCACTAGTAAGGGTCTGGGATTAAAAAGCAAAATTTCCAATGGATGACATGGTACAAAAACTGAGTGAGATATTAGATAAGAATGCAGCCAATAGCATATTTAAAAATTATGTTTTGAGAATTATATTCAATTTCATAGTAAGGAGAAATTATTAACTAAAATAAAAAATTCTCCATGCCTTGTGTATTTCTGTCTTATAGGATAGGAAAATGTACACATCAGAGATGTGGACTCTAATTCTCAAGCCAATTTTTTTTTTATACTAGGATTGAAGCCAGGGGTGCTTAACCACTGAGTTACATCCTCAGCCCTTTTTATTTTCTATTTCGAGATAGGGTCTCACTAAGTTGCTGAGGCTGGCCTTTAACTTGTGATCCTCTTGCTTTAGCCTCCTGATCTGCTGTCAAGCCAGTTTTTAGAACACTTGAGTTAAAGGACTCTGTCTTCGTTTGTTATGTAGAGACCTGGGTCTTGGATGCCAACAAGGAATTAGATGGGCTAAGCTAGGGAAGCTGGTCTCCTTACATACAAACTTTTATCTGAAAACAGCTTCTTTCTGGCTTAGTGCATTACCCATTGGTTTAGAGCTGGATGAGAGAAGTTAAGACAGTGCTGTTGTGCTCCTGTGTGCAATTCTTTAAATTGATAGCAGGGGCAGCAATTCTTCAGTGGTGATAGGCTAACTCCTTCATTATCATCGCTGGGGGGGTGTGGAGGAAACTTTGCTCTCTCCTGGCTTATGAATTAGGAGAAGAGTTGGTCTCTTTTTACTCTGTAATTGGGTCTGGGAGGATTCAGTTCAATTGATATGAACCACAACAGTAACAACGTTTTGTATTTATTGAGTATTGATGGTGGTGGGAATCTGTGTTAAGTATTTTTACATTTATTGTGACATTTTAATTTTAACACAACTCTATTATTATGGTTTGGATATGAGGTGACCCCCAAAAGTGCCTATGTTAGTGCAGGAATATTCAGAAGCGAAATGATTAGATCACGAGGGCTGTAACCTAATCAGTCCATCCTAGTTCGAATGGACTGGGTGGTAACTATAGGCAGGTGGATGTGGCTAGAGGAAGTGGCTACTGGGGGCGTGCCCATGAAGGATCCATTTTCCTTTTGGGTCCTTCTCTCCTCTCTCTCTCCCTCTCTTTCCTTCCTTATTGCCATGAATGGAGCAGGGATTTTCCACCACACCCTTCCACCATGATGTTCTGCCTCATCTTGGGCCCAAAACAGTGGACCCCGGCTGACCATGGACTAAACCTCTGGCACTGTAAGTTAAAAGAAACTTTTCCCGCTCTAAGTTGTTTTTACTGGGTATTTTAGTCATAGCAACACAAGCCCGACTAATACACCTATGGATATAACAGTACTGTGTACTAAGTGGATAGGAAAATTCAGGAGTGGTGCAATTTAGAAACTTAACCATAGCTGGAGGTATGGCTGGGAGGGATAGAGTGAACACAGCTGAGGAGGGGGAGGAAACCAGGGATAAATTCTGTAGACCTTACTGACTCCAAGCCTGCCATGAAAGCGTGCAAAGGTTGGATTTTCTAGGCACTTTGTGTGTGTGCGAGTGTAATACTTGGGCCAATTGAGGATTGCTGTTGAGGCTATGTGGAGCCATACACAGTGGAAATAAAGGACTTGTGGGCAGCTTCCCAGCCAGCTGAAAACTATCAAATAGAAGTGATTCATGCTGCCCACCAGAATGCTGGAATAACAATTTGGTAATAATATCCAGCACTTGTTTCACAGAATAGTACTCTTCCAAAATGATTTCTTGAAACCAACATTGTAGCACTCTCCTTGAAAGTCTGCAGATGGAAAGGGTGTCTTTAAAATAAAACTCTTTAGAAGTTAAGGACTGGATTTTGAAGTGGTTCCCAGCTTCACTTAATTTTTAGCAATGCCTAGTTTTTATTCCAAAGTGGTTATTTTCCCATCCTACTAGGAAATTTCAATGATTAGGAAGGAGAAACAGGAAGAATAGTGGGGATGTTCAAAGCAGAAATAAGAAATTTATGCTGGGGCTGGAGCGGTGGCTTGGTGGTTACAGTGCTTGCCCAGCATGCCCGAGTACACGGGTTCAAACCCTAGCACCACGTACACAAGTAAGTCAGATCAACGAAAGCCATGCGAAAACCTCAATAAAAATCGATTCTCTATGTCTCTCACTGTCCTTTTCTCTTTAAAAAAAATGCTGTTGTCATTTAATTTCTTTTCAGCCTAACCAGAACATATCAACCTATAGCCTAGGTTAAAGAAAAAACATGAACTGAGTAAGATGTAGAAAGGTTTATTTCCAGAATTCTCTAGGAGAATGCACTGTGTTTTGGGAAAAGGTTGATAAATTGCTTGGGATTGAGAGTGAGCCTCGATGGGCATGACCAGCTAGTAAAAGATAGTTTTAACTGCAAGGTGTAAGACCAGAGGGAATATTTGTGTGGCTTTCAACGAGGTGGGGATGGGGAGGTGTGGAGAACAGAGAGAAAGGAAAGAGCCCATGAGCCAAGTGCATAAGCAGGGAGCATTCAGAGGAAGTGCTGGTGGCAGCACATTTGTGGGCGGCGTGGGGGAACCGGGATGCACTCTGAATTTTAAGTTGGTTGCTGTCTGTGCTCTGCAGCTTCCTTTTCTCAGCTTCTGCCTTTGGACTTCCCAACAGAACAATCATCAGTGAAATTCACATTTCTCACTCATTTTTAGGGCAGCCTAATGGATTCTTCTGAGGAAGATTGCAAAGCTATCTGTCTGCATTTGGGTCCATGTTGGGCAAAACTGAGGTCACAGGTGATGGTAGAAAGGGGCAGCTAACATTGCTGCACAAGCTGACGGGTGCAGCAAGAACTCAGACAGCCATGTTCATATTTCTGTCATTTAGAAGATTGAATTTTGTGTCCAGAGTGTGTAACTGATTTTTGCCTTGCTTATGATTTTGCCTTCTCCTTTTAATGTGGCATCTCCTGTGGTTTCCTCCAGGAGAGGGAAGGTCGTTGACTACCTGTCGGCAGATAATCCCATTTGTGGGCAAGCGCTTGCTTGCTCTAATGAATTATGTGTTTTATATATTTTTTTCCTAAGTGCAGCCCGTGGTTTGGCAAGCTGTCAAAACAGTTCCCTATAGTGCAGAGTGCAGAGATAGCTTGCACTTCTCTGGCCCTGGATGGAATTAGTTCTGAGTTGAAAAAAATAAGAAAATAAGATTACAAGAGGGAATGTCTTGCTCATGGTGAGAGAAACTAAAAACAAAGGCAGATGGGAACAAAAAGCTGTTTGCTCTGCCTGGAGAAAGCACTTGAGAGACTTTTGAAAATAATACCCTTAACATTTATGCAGCTCTTCATAGTTTAAAGTGTTTCCTGGTAATTAAGGGTCATTAATTAGCTGCAGGTTATTCAAGGAATTAGCTATTGATTTAGATTGAGAGCTATTCATAATTCTGAAGACGAGGAGCAAACAGGATTCGTTTTACAAGTCTCAAAAATTTGTATTTTCTTGTGTTCATTGAGAATTATTATGTGTGTGAGTCTCATTATGAATAACCATATATACCTACTATTGTAAGAATTCACATTTATATGGAATGTGAATTTATTAGCTTTGATGGAGACACAACTGTAAAGGGAAATTCCAAATTCTTGAAACGGTCATAGAAAAAGCCACCACTGAATGCTTTCCCTCAGCACAGGGGGACATGCGGGCGTTGGTGGCCAGTGAAGACAAGCAACTTAATGTTCTCCCCTCTCCCCGCTGGGCTTTGCAACTTGGATGCACCCAATCTCGATTAAATACCATTTCACAACAAGTGAATGTCTTCTCTGTTTGCCTGTTCCATGACTCACAACTCATTTTATCTTTAATCAGAAATGAAATTATACACATAGGACTGTAGTTTGATATGTTTATGTCTAAATATCAAAGATGGCTTGTTTTCCATTAATATTTCCACAAACTGCTCTTCGAAAAATAATCACAAGTAAGCTAGTCTATACAGAGAGAGGAGAAAAACGCATGCAAAAGAGAGGCAGACAGACATAAACCAACCATGGGAATGCCTGAGCTTTTCATGGTATTCCAGACCCTGGCTCCGGCCCCTTCAAGAGCCTGGCTTTAATTTCTGTTCTTGGATCCTACAGATACCTAACAATATATTCAATGGAGGGGCCAAGGGTGGCTTAAGGGGCTTGGGAGTTGTGCCTTCCAAAAACAGAATCCTAGGGCTGTCACTAGGATGCCTATACCTTGTCTGAATAATTAAGGCTGAGTAGTTTTCTATGAATTGCACTCATTTAAAAATTCTCAGGAATCATGATGAGTAAAATTAGCTTAACCCAGCGATCTAAGGGTCGATTGTCTCCACTCATCTGTGGAGGTGGGGACTAGACCCTGGACAATGAGAAAGTTGGTCTAGTA
>PVKS010051989.1:0-10929 GCA_004027875.1 Aplodontia rufa
GTGACACAGCAATATCGATGTTCATAGCAGCACAATTTACTATTGCTAGGCTATGGAAACAACCCCGGTGTCCCTCACAGGAAGAATGGATCCAAAAACTGTGGTACATTTATACCATGGAATATTACACAGCAATTAGAAACAATGACATTGCAGCCTTTGAAGGTAAATGGATGGCTATGGAAGAGATCATGATGAGTAAAATCAGCTTAACCCAGAGATCTAAGGGTCAATTGTCTCCACTCATCTGTGGAGGTGGGGACTAGACCCTGGACAATGAGAAAGTTGGTCTAGAAACATGAGTTAAACTCAGATAAGATGTAATGCTTTACAATCTAATACTATTTTTAGAGTTATAATGGGAAGGGGAAGGGAGGGATAAGGGAGGGTAATTGGGGGGGGGCACTCCTGGGGGCAGTTGCAATGTCCAGAATATATACACATCTTAGACACATTTTATATTGTTTTGTTAAAATCTTGTAAGGTTGCTCAAAAATAAAAAAATAAAAAAAAACAGGGTCTCACTAATTTGCTTAAGACCTTGATAAGCTGCTAACGCTGTTCTCAAACTTGTGATCCTCCTGCCTCAGCCTCCCAAGCCCCTGGGATTACAGGCATATGTCACCATCCCCAGCTACATTGTATGTTCTTTTTAATCTGTATTTTAAATATATAAAAATCAGAAGCATGAAAGCAGGCATTGATACCTCCTTAGGACTTTCTTACTGAGGAACTTGGTTCAGGCAGATAAAAGGGGTTTGACCTCATCTTCCCAAAGTTGTCCTGAACTTTTCATCACAATGATCAATGTGTTTTCTACAGGAAAATGGTAACTTAGAAGTGCCCCTACTGGTGCTCAGTTCCCTTGAGGCCTTCAGGGCTTGCCAGGGCTTCCTTTTCCATTCTTCTGACATATGAGGCATTGTACAATATGGAAATCAAATGAATAAATGTGAGAATAAACAACACCACGGGGTTTGGTTCAGCTCACCAGGTATTGATATAGCTGCTATTATGTTCCCAGCTGGGTGCTAGATTAAGGAGACATATAGATGAGAAAGTCTCCTAACAGAAGACTTAGCAATTTAATACATGAGATTAACAAGAGCAGATTAGCTGGGAAATCAGATTGGTGAACAGAAAATTGCAATATGTATGATGTGCCTTAATGGATGCACAGAAGTTATTTATTACTTCAATCTAGAATGACTTCAAAGGGAGCCTAATGCTGTTTCTAGAGCCTTGAAAAATTGATTATTTTATAGGTACCCATGATGGACACAGAAATTTAAATTTTTAAATTTCAGTCAGTAGCAGAGTGATCTTAACCAAGTTACTAAATTAGTGTTGGGATCTCAATTACTTCGTGTGTAAATAGAGATCTTATTTTCCTCACAGAGATAACACATAAAGTTAAGGAAGTATATGTTGCAAATGTTTTCTCCAGTTCAATGTTTGCCTTTCCATTGTGTTTAATATGGTTTTTTGACACAAATACAGATTTCTTTAGCTGTTAAACACCCTAATATACAATTTGCCTCCATAGTGCTTCTTTGTTTAGCATAACATTTTGCCTTCCTGATATTAGAAATGTAACCATTGTTTTCTTTTGAAGTCATTGCACCTTATACATTTAAAAGTTTAATCCATGTACAATTATGTTTGCTGAGTGCTGTGAGATGAAACAAGAGCTAGTTGTTTTTTAGCTGAAAGGTTGTGCAGTGGACTCCAGTTGACTGATCATTTCCTCTTTGATTCAAACAGTAGAGTAATAATACTTTACATAGTTACTCTTGAACCATTGCATTTGGTCTTCTGGATATCTCTCTTAAATTATTTTAGTATTGTTTTTATTTTTATTTTTTTAATTTTTTTAACATTTGCATAGCATGCGTCCTCCATTCTTTTATTGCAAAACCTTGTTTTTTCTAAATCTTGTTCTTTTCTATCTCATAATTAATATTAAAAAAGAAAACTCATAATTCAAACTTCATAGCCCAAATAACAAAACTATTAGAAAATGATGAAAATAGATAATACAGATGAACTGCATTGCAAGTAAATTTTCATGCATTATCTATGAAATGGGATGACCTTGACCAGTTGGTGTCACTGAAGTGAAATTTCCAGAAAAGTTATATTTCAAGGCTCAATTACCACTGCAGGGATCACTCATATCTAATATCAGGATCATTGGGGAAGAGAATATCTGCCATCTCCTAGTAATTGACTTGAACGCAGACACAAATGCTACCAGTAATTGTTGTGATTTATTGAGCAATTACCATGGGCCAGGCGTAGTTTTAAGCCTAAATTGGCCAAAAAACATAAAATTAAAAAAAAGATTATGAGAATAAGCTTTGGATTCAGACAATCCTGGAATACAGTACCTGTTTTATAATTACCTGTTGTAGAACATTAAAAATCTATAGCACTTCTGTGAGGAGGGAATGACAGACAAATAACTTACTGAATTTCATAGAATGGTTAATATAGAACTAAGTTCAAATTAAGTTTCTTTGATTTTGAAGCCTCATGCTTTTCTGCTGTGCACTATCTTCATCTTCCCTACATCTATTCTCATAGCACAGACACCAGATGCCATTTATACTTAGAACATTGGTTTTACAGTAATGGAACTAATGTCATTTGTGACCATTTTGGTTGATGCTAAATTCAGGTGGTGTGTTTGCTTGGTATTATTAACATTCAATTAATGCAATTGTTATAGAAGGTACACCTAGAACGTCATCAAACTTTATTGGTAGCTAGGGTTATGAACCTTTTTGTATACCCAAGCTCTTTCTTCTTGTCTATAAGATCTGACACCAGGAGCTGGGTTGGCACATCTCTGGCAGACATATAAGGAACTCCAAAAACAAAGAACAACTGTGAAAATAACTAAATTTTGCCTTTCATATGACTTAACTCCTGAGCACCCTCCTAATTCTCCAGGTGAAACAAATGAATTCTTCTTCCTCTAATGTCATTATTATTATTACTGAAAAGGTAAAATATTTTAAAACATTGTTACATTTTTCTACTCACATGATTTTAATATTCATAATTTTATTTAAAATAATAATCTGTGAGGTAGGTAAGCTTTCCTTATTTTAAATACAAGAAAACAGAGACTCAGGAAGATCCTAAAAGCCTATAACATGATAGAGATAGCTGTCTACCAAAGATTTATACTCCTCTTTCAAGAGTGTAGAGTGCTGGGGTTGGGGATTTAGCTCAGTGGCAGAGTGCTTGCCTAGCATGAGCAAGGCCCTGAGTTCGGACTTCAGTCCTGAAAAAAAAAAAAAAAAAAAAAAGAGTATAGAATGGTTACTTGAACATCCCCTATACAGGAGACTACATTTTCTAGAACTCTTTGCACCTAAGTGGGGTCATGTAACTGATTGGTGATTACTAAGGGATAAGCATCCTCTCTAAACCTGGCCCTTGAAAGTGTCCACATTTTCTCCTCCCCAGTTGCCCAAAGGAATCTGATACTCAAGAAGACTTGAAAGCTGCATGATGAATACACAAATCTAAATATCAAAGGAATTTTTTTCTTGAATCAATACATTAATATTTATATATGTGTGCATTAACTTTATATTAAATATTATAATATATACTGTACTTATAAGAGGTCTAGAATTTCAATTGTGGTGGGAAAAAACCCTCCACGAAAGGACAGTTAGTCAGAGCACATTTTCATTGGGCTTTACTAAAAATGTGTTATCTCAGTCTTTCAGTGGATGGGAAAAACAGTTGCTTGGATTTCTCTATCCAAAGTGAAAAAAAGAGAATTCTCACGTGGGTATCACACCGTATCAAAAACAAAAATGGATTTTAACTAGTAAAGCAAGATACAAGCTATGGATAATTGAAACCATACGAGATCTATTTGCTAAGGAAAAGACATAAATTGTGTTTTAAACATTACAAGACAAATCCTATGGATGTTCACCCAGAATCTCATTGAGTTCTGCAAATGAGGATGTGGTATTCACTGCACAAACCCAGCTGATTCAGCAGATGTGCCAAATATATAATCTGTCATGTTCTGGATGGACAGCCTGACTTCATAGTCATAAACAGAATTATGTCTAACAGCCCAAGGCTAACACCACAAACAATGAAACACACCATTACAAGTTTATGGAACAAGGATGAGAATACTAATAATTACTTCCATCGTGGCGGCCCATAAATGGGGTTATTAGACATCAGCAAGGATAGCAATTCTGGTTTTGCAAAACATCTTAAGATGCTCACAGTTTGGCAGGAAAGCTTTAGAAAAGGCCATGCAGATACTATTTCCCATTGTGGCTGTGTATAGATATAAGGTTTTCTTTTGTTATGAATTAACAAACATGTATAATACATACACACATATCTATATTATTTTGGATGAAATTCTTCAAAAACCATCATACAGGTAAGTCCAAGTTTTGTCACTTTGTTCAGAAATATATAATTCAAGTGGTTGTTGCTTCTTGGGGCAGACTTCCAAAATGTATGATGTGTATATTGCTCAAACACAATGTATCTTAGAAACCCAAATGAGAAATCATGTATGCTACATCTTGAAACAGAATTGACAGGCTGAGCCCACAGAGAAAAGCTGATATACATTTCTTGTTAAGATTTTTCAGCTGCTGTTATTGATTTTATTTACATTTGCTGCTATTCCTCTGAGAAACTAAACAAACGACTTGTTGAGACAAATGCAAGGTTGGCTGCTTTATTTTGTGAAATGGGAAACAAACACACAGGCTCCCCACACCATTACCCTTGAGTTTTGCTAAATTGTTTGCATTTATCAGGTAAATTTTCTAATGCTAATATTTGCCTACATGCATTCACCCTACTTTTCACATCACAGGTGATTCTTCATTTCTTTAAATATTTGACAGCCAAATAAATTATACCAAAGCCCTTCTAGAATCAAATGTGTATTAATTCAACTGAGACAACTATATAATAGAGTCATTAGGAACACAGTTTCTGGAGCAAGAGTGTTTGGATTGAAATCCAGATTCTAACCAGGGCTGCTATTTGAATCATCCAGGCAAGTTATTTAATCTTTCTGAATCTCTGTTTCTCATATGTAGCATGAGGAATAATTTCCCAACAATATCATCTTTCTTTAGATTCACCGTGAGAATTACATGAATTAAATTTGTACAGGACATAGAACATTAAAGCAACACAGTGAATGGTGTAGGACGTATTGCTATTTCTGTTGCTACTGCTGCTGATGCTGTTGTTCCAGGCAGAAATAACTCATCAGTAGCTTGAATAGATGATGTGGCTTATATTATGAAAAAATACCTGTGATACCAAATTAATGATTTAACAATGCTGAATTAAACACTGGGGAAGAAACACACATAAACAGAGAGGCACACTTACTAAGAGAGAGTTAGTGTGGCAGAATACCTACTAAGTACTCTATCCAGGCTGTCCCTACACTGCAATTTCTGAGGATTCAATAATATTAACCAAAAGAAAAATATCAGTGTAGAATTTGATAAATTATTTTGCATTGATCACATTAAATCTACACTTATTATGCCATTAATGAATGCATCTAACTTTTTTTTTAACCCACCCAAGCAGAGCATGAGGAAAATTTGACTCAACAGGTTCATCGGGTCTGATGAGTCAAGTGTTTAAGAAGCCTTGGCCACCAAGAAGTTTGATGGATGCTTGCAAATATCCTCCAGGAAAGAGTGTAGCTAGATTTCTTCAGAAGGCAATATCCAGCAGAGAAGCAGGAGTTGTAGATTTTAAGTTATTCTATATTGTACTTAAGCTTCTGTCAAGAAGAAGCTGGGGAGCCAGCTGCTAAAACCAGTCTGACTGAATCTTTAATAGGTTGACTGGCAACAAAATTGGACAAAATGACCCCTAAAGTCTGTTGTGTCTTAGAGAGGTTCTGACTTTGGGGGCTGTTTTAGAAGTCCTTTCTGTATTCACTATGCCTTACATACCGACCACAGCTTAGAAGAGCCCACTAAAAGACACATACCAGCATTCCACAAAGAGAGACACATGGAGGTATTTAAGTCTTATGTTAAACAAAATAAGGTAGTTTCTTTTTTTTTCTATTTTTTATTAATTTTTTATGAAGGTTAAAACAGTGACTTACAGGTGATAGACAAAACAAAGCGTGAAGTTTAGACAATGTTTTAAGTAAGGCTAATTTTTAACCTGCTATTTAGAAAAATAAGAAATTTGTGTTTGCACTATCTTAACTGTTCATCTAGTGTGGCCAAATTCAGGTTTTTTTTTTCTTTTCAACACACTATTCCTACAGTGACCTCAGAGGTGTTTTACTTGATTTTCCAGCTTTCCACAAGGTACTGCCACTCTTGCCAGAGCTTAGCAGCATCCTGTTATCCAATGCCTATTATTATTTATTTTTTTTAGGAGTGCATATCACTAGACTTGTTTTTTTTTTTCAAGTGGGTCCTCTGATGGCTCAGTCTTTTCTTGTCTTTCATGCCCTTAACACTTTTGATATTACTCGCCAGTTGCTTTGCAGAATATCTCTGAGTTTGGGTTTGTCTGATGTTGTTGTGTTTATATGGAGGATAGTTCATTTTATGCAGAAATCTCACTAAAATGATGCTGATGTCTTCCTCTGTGCATCACATCAGGGGCATGCAGTGCTAATGAGGCCCTAATAGTGACTGTTTCTCTTCATCACTCAGGTGGGGTGATATCTTCAGGGTTTTTCTGCTGAACAGTTATATTTTTTTAAGGTAGTTTCTTTACAGCAGGATTTCTGAGAACTTTTACTGGACCAATACCTTTTTTTAACTTACTAGAGAGATATTCAGAATTTTTCAAACTTATTTGGCTACAGTACCTCCCCCTTCTTGTGCATAGTCTTGCAGCATTATTAGTCTAAAAAAAATTGCACAGAAATTACCTGTATAGAGTTTCTTTATAAACTGATTACTAGCACCCCCCTCCTGGAAGTTAGAAGCTCAGTTGGGCTCTTACTGGTATGGAGAGTCACCAGTGAATGATGCAGTCCTCTGCTATCTCTCCCACTACATTGAGAGTCTTACAATCCTGCCTTTTTTATCACCACACTCTTTAACTATTCCTTCATTTAGACACGGTGCTCAAACTGTATGTGAATGAAGGCATGAATTAAGTTCATGGATCAGACTGTAACCAAAAAAACAAACAAACAAACAAACAAAAAGCTAGGTAGGGAATGTAATACTGGGATCAAACCCATGTGTAGTATGGCCCTGAGTGAGGAGGTCCTGATGTGCTGAGGGAGTACCGCCCTGACAATGGTTCTTCTAGGACTACTCAAGACCATCTTAGCTGAGCTCAATAAAAGAATTCATAAATACATTCACAGAATGATTCACTAGATCTCTCAAGTTATTCTTTCTTTGTTATTGATTGAAAGTGCTAATGTTGCTGTATAGAATAAGAATTCAGTATCCACAGCAATCTGGGAAACTAGAATAGTTCCAAGCTGAGAAAAATTCAAAAATATTCTCATCTCAGAAAATGAGGTTTCTCTTTCATTCAAAATTTATTCACTTACTCATTCAAACAGTAGTAAGAGAGAACTCATTGTGCACTGTGCCCTGTGCCAGCACAGGGCAGCATGGGTAATGGAAAACTGGCCTTTTGCCTCAAGGCCTCACAGACCTTCCAGATATCTGCCAACTGACTTCCTGCCCTTGTAAAATGTCTAATAGGCAAGCCATCCTCAATTGCCCAACCCTGGCTCAATTTGCCTCTCCTGTCAGAAAGATTCTTCTGCTCTCAGGATGGTTAGCTGTCACCTCACCTCATCTCACAACATCATCAGAAAGCCTTCTCCAAATGGCTTCTCACATTTCCAGGCAGTTCCACATTTTTACAGCCCCATGCTCACAAAGAGTCCTACCCAGGGAACAGAACAAAGGGGCTGATGGCTACAGCATTCCAGTGCTTCTCATTCTCTCATTCTCTTGCTATTTCCCCTATTGATTCAGTGTAAGAAGTAATTACACCCTGAATGACAGAGTGTGGGCTGTATTACTCTTGAGAAACTACAGAGCTGAGGATTAACAGTTGATTTTCAGGACAGGTGTTCGGTTTAATCAACTTTTTGGTTGCTTTGAAAGCACAAATAGAATGCTTACTGTCATATGTTATACATATACAAGATCATATGTGTGTGTGTGTGTATGAATTTAACCAACTGTACATCAAAAATATTCAGAAAATTTTTCCTTTCTATTGTGTGAGTGAGTGAGCACACTTTTTTCTTGCTATTATTACTGAAACAACAATGCATATCACCTACCTACATGCCATTTATATTGCATTACATCTTACATGTAATCTAAATATGATTTAAGCTTTATGGGAGGATGTATATATGTTATGTGAAAATACAACCTCATTTTATTTACAGGACTTGAGCACCAAAGAATTTTGTATTCCCAGAGATCCTGGAACAAATTCTCATGAATACCAAAGGATTAGTCTACATATGTAGGTATGTATGTATGTATCTATTTATCCATGTATATAAGTATGTCTGTGTATAAATATAAGTATATAATATTGCTGGATTATATATAATTATGTAAACATGATTTTATATATACATGCACTTATATATGTATATATATATATGTATGTGTGTGTGTGTGTATTCACCAAACAGTAATTAAATGCAATACGAGTTGAATCTTTTTTTTTCTAAAAACTGTTGTCAGTTTCTGTTACATAACACCATGTAGCAAACTCAAATACATAAAATAAGATTATTGAAAAAAGAAAAATCAAAGATATAATTGACAGAATCCCAGTAGAAATACTCTCCTGGTAGAGATATGAAAATTCTAAACAGAGTAGCTTGGAAAAGGAACATCCATCCACATGCGGGAGAAAAGTTCAGTCTGTTTAGCACAATTTCAAAATTCCTATGTTCCCTAAGTTTTTCTGTAGAAATAAAATTTATTATAACAATGAAAACATATTCCTATCTATAAGATGTAGGCTCCTAATCATGGACCACATCTAACTACTTACATCATGTTAAGTTCCTGATATAGAGAAAACAAAGTGAAAATGTAAAAACAGAAATTGCTGGATTTTTGTGAATGTTTTTAAATTACATTTTTAATAACTCAGTCTAAAGTGGTCTTCTTTTCCATGTTGTTTTCTTCCTAGTTGAACTGTCATCTCTAAATTCCACACTAAGGGTGCAGCTACTGTAGAAAAACACTTAAAAATTACTGAATGCTATGCTCCTAATTAAGAAAATCACACATGTAACAAAATGTCATTTCCCTCACTCATCAAATTTCAAAAACATTTCCAGTAGTAGATTATGATTACAATGGCTGTGGATACCTCTCAAACACTGACCAAAATCCTTCTGCAGTTTAATATGTCATGAATATGTAAAATTTTGAGGAAAACTATATCATCTTTGAATATTCCCTCTATTTTTGATGAAAAGAAGTGTTCTCAATACACTATCCATCATTTATTCCAACAATAAGCCTTATTTTGTTGTTGATCAACACATAAAAGACAAGCAGACTGTATCTACTGAAAGGAAATCCATGCAGGGTGTCTTTTGGTTGACAGGTGTATCAAACTCAAATGTGTGTGACATGAAGACCTGTTAGGGACTTTCTGATTGTCATTCAAGCAATTCTCCATCCACTAGCATCTCCTGTAGAGGACACACAGAATTCCCGAATATTAATATTCTTGAAAATTTCAATGAGGCAAAACTTAGAAACCAATTGAACTTGCTTGTTATTAAAGTTCCTGATATCAAAGAGCTGAAATTCATAGGAGTGCATGTGTGTATGTGTCTGTGTGTGTGTGTGTGTCTGTGTGTGTGTGTGTCTGTGTGTCTGTGTGTATGCGTCTGTCTGGATTGAGGGGGAGCAGAGGCAAAGACTAAATACATATAAAATTTAAAGTATACTGACTTAAAATATACAGCATCAAATTGCAAGTGAAACTTTTGAAATTCACCTGTGCATCTAATAATTCACCCATCCATTCATTCTATAGATGATTATTAAATACCACCTGGTGCCAACGCTGTGCTAGTTTAAAATCCATGCTTTCTGCCCTCAGGCAGGTAAGAGCGTGGTCATGTCAGTGAGAAAGATTCCTAAGCAGATAATTGGAGTTCAGTTGAGTAAATGTTAAAGTAGAATTATTAATAAAGAGCATCCAGGGCACAGGGAAGGAAGTGACTTTATCAACCTGGTATGCAGAGGAAATTTTCTCTGAGGTGCTGACATTAACACCATGTCATGAACTCATGAGATGGAGTTAGCCAAGGGAAAATGGTGGCCTGGGACAGCAAACACAAAAGCTGAGTATGAGGTGTGTGAGTGCAATCGTAGGAATGCTGATGAATATGGGAAGGATTTTCATCCCAATTTAAGTATCTAAGCGTTCATGGCTGAAGATGTATATTAGAGTTAGGTAGGTTGAGGCTAGATAATGAATTAGCTTGAATGGTAAAACTAAGAATGATTTGTACTCTGTAGAAACCTTTACCCAGTGTAGTAAAATGAGACATTTTTACAAAATTTATGGTGGTAGAGAATATACTTTGACATTTGGGAGAGACTCAAATCAATGAAACAGATATTAGGAAAGTTCAGAAATGATCTGACTGGACCAAATCATAAAGCCAGACAGAAAGACCTACTCTCCATTCATATATCTAAGGTGCAGAATCAGTTAAGTCTTAGTGATTAGTGGTGTGACAGGCAGAGATGAGAGGGTAATTCAAAATATTTACTGTGCTTTTATCAGGAGAAACTTCTTGGATGACAATACTAATAAGGAATCAAAGAACACCATCAGAGGAAGATATTTAATGAGAATTATTCTCTTTGGGACATGTGATATCTCTAAAAAGCAGAA
>PVKS010051990.1:0-10936 GCA_004027875.1 Aplodontia rufa
TCCTCACGAATGCCAGGCAAGCGCCATAACCCCTTAGCCACTGCTCCAGCTTCTCACTTTTTTCTTGATCTAGAGGTGCTAATTCCTGTTGCTTATTATTTGTCCATTTTAAATTTCATTAATTTTTTTTAATTTTACTTTTTTTTTTTTTTAAGATAGAGGGACAGTGAGAAAGAATCAATTTTATTTAGTTTTTCATCTGGTTTTTGTTGCTCCAATGGACTTTGTTGTATACATGGTGCTGGGGTTTGAACCTGTTTCCTCACGCATGCCAGGCAAGTGCCGTAACCACTGAGCCACTGCTCCAGCCTCCAAATTTCATTAATTTATATTAATTTTTTAATTTCTCTTTTTAGAGTATTAGGGATTGAACCCAGGGCCTCACACATGCTTGGCAAGTACTCTCTACCACTGAGCTGTATTCTCAGCCCTTTTTATTTTTTTGTTTTGAGACAAAACTCATAAGTTGCCCAGGTTGGCTCCCAACTTGTGATCCTCCTGCCTCAGCCTTCCAAGTAGCTGGGCTTACAGGTGTGCACCACTGCACCTAGCTTCACCACCACCCCCAACCCTCATGGCTGAATTTGCTTGTCTTTTTCTAGCTCTATCCTACCTCCACACCAATGTACTAGGGATTGATCCCAAGGCCTCCCACATGCTAGATAGATGCTCTATTTCTGAGCTGCATCCCTTGCCCTTTTTTCTAGTCTCTTAAGGTAGGCATTTTTTATAGCTTTGATTTTATAGCTTTCTTCTTTTCTAATATTAATGCTTAAAGCTATGAATTTTCCTCTTAAGTATTACTGTAGCTGAATCTCACAAATTGTTTTCCATTATTTCATTCATTTCAAAATATTTTATAATTTCTCTTGCAATTTCTTATTTTTATTTTACTTAATATAATTGTACATATGTATGGGATACAGTGTGATATTTCAGTACATGTATTCAATGTACTGATCAAATAAAGGTGATTAGTTTTTCCATCTCCTTGTTTCTTTTTTTTTCTTGTTTTTCTTTTTTTTAAATAGAAAGGGACAGTGAGAGAGAGAGAAAGAAGGAATCAGTTTTAATTTTTCATGTGGCTTTCATTGCTCTGACACTTAGTTGTGCATGTAGTGCTGAGTTTTGAACCTGGGTCCTCACACAAGCCAAGAAAGTGCTGAAACCGCTGAGCCACCTCTCCAGCCCCTGTGGTTTCTTTTTTTTTCTTTTCTTTTTTCTTTCTTTCCTTTTTTTTTTTTTTTAAAGAGAGAAGGACAGTGAGAGAAAGAAAGAGAGAATCAACTTTTATTGAGTTTTTCACATGGCTTTCGTTGCTCTGACCCTTAGTTTTATATGTGGGTGCTGGGGTTTGAACCTGTGTACTTGCACATGCCAGGCAAGCTCCGTAACCACTGAGCCACTGCTCCAGCCCCTGTGGTTTCTTCATTTTTTAAATGAAGTTTAAAAAATGGGTTGGAGATTGAACCTAAGGTCTTGTGCTTCCAGTATACCACTAAGGTACATCTCCAACCCTTATTTTAATTTCTTTATGTTTGGAGCATTCAAGCTTCTCTCTTTTTGTTCTTCATAAAAAAACAGCTTATTGTGAGTGATAGTCACCCTGCTGTGCTACAGGCACTACAACTTTTTCCTCCTATCATCTGTATTTTAGTACCCATTATGCACTCTTCCTTTCTCTTTCTGTTCCCTTATACTCTTCTGCCCTCTAGTAATTACTATTATGCTTTTTTCTTCTTTGAAATAACTTTTTTAGTTTTATTTATAAGAGAGGACATGCAGTATCTGTCCTTTGTGTCTAGCTTATTTCACTTAATGTAATATCTTTGTAACTTCTTTTTTGATTCATGATCTTTTTATAAGGGTAAAAATACTTGGGAATTTTATAAGATATCTTTCTATTCATGATTTTAAATTTAATCCCATTATAGTCAGATAATATGTTCTCTGTAATTTATGCCCTAAATTTATCCAAGCAGTTATGAGCCAGCAGTTTATCTTGGTGAATGTTCTGTGTGTACTTGAAAAGAATGTGTATTTAACTGTTGTCAGGCAGAATGTTCTGTAAATATCAATTACATCAAATTGCTTGATAATGTTCTTCAGGTGTGTATATATCCGTATAGATTTTCTGTATACTTGTTTTGTGAATTACTGAGTGAGGATATTGAACTTTGTAGTCATAGAACTCTATTTGTCTTTTCAGGTCTGTCTTTTTTATTTCAGGTACTTTGTTTTTGCTTATTTTTGATACTGGGGATTTTTTTTTTTTTTTTTTTTTGGTACCAGGGATTGAACCCCAGGGGTGCTTAACCTCTGAGCCACATCCCCAGGCCTTTTTATTTTTTATTTTGAGGCAGGGTCTTGCTAAGTTGCTTAGGACCTCTTTAAGTTGCTGTAATTGTCTTTGAACTTGCAGTCCTCATGCCTCAGCTTTCTGAGTTGCTGGAATTACAGGCATATACCACCTTGCCCCCCAGGTGTTCCATGTATTTGGATAATTCATATTTTCTCTCTTTTTTTTTTCTTGTGGCACTGAGGATTAAACCCAGGGTCTTTCACATGCTAGGCAAGTATTCTATCACTAAGGTCGAACCTTTCTTTAAAATTTTATTTTGAGGGCTGAAGCAGCGCTTCAGTAGGTAGAGTACTTGCTTGGTACATGTGAGGACCTGATTTCAAAACCCCTGCACCGTGTACACAACTGGGTGTCAGAGACACCAGAACCAGATGAAAAATAAATCAAAATTGATTCTCTCTCTCTCTCACTCACTCTCTTGCGCTAAAAACAAAACAAACAAACAAACAAACAAACAAAAAACACCTGAAGAAGGAAGGAAATCATAAAGATAAGACAAGAAAAAGGAATAAATCTTTTCTTATTTAAAGATGTCATTGTCTGTAGAAAATTCAAGCACTTGCTGGGGGTGGTGGCAGACATCCAGCAGTTTGGGAGGCTGAGGCAGGAGGATTGCGAGTTCAAAGCCAGCCTCAATAGCTTAGCGAGGCCATAAGAAGGCTGAGGATGTGGTGTAGGGTTTAAGAGCCTGTGGGTCCAATCCCTAGTACCAAAAAAAAAAAAAAAGAAAAAAAAAAGAAAAAAGAATCTCCTTTAAGTAGTTTCTCAGGCTCCCTCCCCTTCTTTTCATTGTATTGACATTTTCCCAGAATTTTGCCCCTTAAGTTGGGATTGCCTGCCTGGGCCTTCATGATTAGACTAAAGTAATCTTATTTCTGTTGATATAGCGTATCACTAACATGTTCTTCATAGTGTGAGTCTGACTAATTATTAGTGATACTAGCTTTATTTCTTATTACATGTGTTTCCTTTGTGATTATTACGATCTGTAGGAAGTAATTTGAGATTTTGTGCCTGTCCTGTTTTACAACAGACTTCTGCTTTCTAGTTTTAATAACCATTGATAATTTTTGGTTGAATCTGAAAATATGATGATTGTAAATGGTTATTTTCTACCATTTCTTCTGCATGTATCAGTTGACATTGTATGTAAAAAGTCTAACCTTTCTTTTCACTCCTTCTTTCATTGATTGTATTGTATTGTACTGTATCAGTATGTTCTCAAGGGTTTAAAAACATCAGTGTTGAAAGAGGCCCCCAGTTCCATTTCAGAGCTTCTCTGAGCCTGTGGTGTAGACAACATGAGCAAAGCTCACCTTCCTGAGCTGAAAAAATTTATGGACAAGAAGTTATCATTGAAATTAAATGGTGGCAGACGTGTCCAAGGAATATTGCAGGGATTTAACCCCTTTGTGAATCTTTTGGAGATGGCAACTAGTAGGCAACAGAATAATATTGTAATGGTGGTAATATGAGGAAATAGTATCATCATGTTAGAAGCCTTGGAACAAGTATAAATAAGGCTGTTCAGCAGAGAAATCAATGTCCCCTCTCCAAAGGGCATGTTTAGCTGTGACATAAAAATCAGGTCATGTACATTTTCATATTAAACTTTTTGTTAAATAAACTTTTAAGTAGTAAAAACAAAACAACAAAATCAGAGTTGGCTGGGGATGTGGATTGGTGGTAGAGCACTCACCTAACATGCACAAGGCCCTGGGTTTCATCCCCAGCAACACACACACAGACACACACACAGGAAAAAAAGGAATGGCTGTAATAGATTATAATATGTTGTCTCCTCCCCCCCCCCCCCATACTGGGGGTTTAACCTAGGGCCTCATACATTAAGCCTGCACTCAACTGCTGAGCTATATCCCTGACCCCCCTGACTTTTACTTTCACGTATAAATTGTTCACAGTTTGACTGGTGGGAGACTCTTCATTCTAGTTCCTTTGTCCTTTTTATAGAACATTAATCTTTGAAAAGGTTTTTTTTTTAAGGGCTAGGGTTGTAGCTCAGTGGCACAGTGCTTACTGCACATACATGAGGCCCTGTGTTCAGTCCCCAGTACTGCAAAAATAAATAAGTATAAATAAAAAGATCGTTTTCCTCCTTGCATATGAAGTTCTGTATGTATCTTGAACTTCTCTTGCCCTGCCCTATCAGTTCTCTAAGGACCTCTGGCATGTTTTAGTAGGGAATGGTTTTAAGAAACAGAGTTAGGTGACAGGTATATTAATTGTTGGTGGGTGACACTGCTCTTGGGATACTTTTTATTAGATGTAAAAGAAATTTAACACATACAAGCTCTTTTTATTTTTTTATTTTGAGATAGGGTCTTGCCAAATTTCTCAGACTGGCTTCCAATTTGTGATCCTCCTGCCTCAGCCTCCCAAGTGCCTGGGATTTATAGGTGTGCATTACCTCAGCCAGCTTTTTGCTAGTATTTTATCTGTTTATTTAGTACCAGGATTGAACCCAGGGGCGCTTTACTACTGAGCCACATCCACAGTCCTTTTTATTTTTTATTCTGAGATAGGGTTTTACTAAGTTGCTTAGGGCCTCACTCACTAAGTGACTGAGGCTGGCTTTGAGCTTGTCATCCTCCTGTCTGAGCCTCCCAAGTCTCTGGGATCACAGGCATGCACCACTGTGCCTGGCGTGTGTTAATGCTTTAAAAGGTGGAGATTTGCATAAAAATACTGACTTCTGGTTTTTCTTAAAATGGCAAAAAGGAAGTTCTTGTTTTTCCAAGTTCATTTTGCAGTTAGCTACTGGATAGATCCTAGTAGTGGTGACTGCCTGTGTTCTCTCATTCACAGGATCCTTATATCCTACGTGACCTCCTTTAGGCATTCATTTGTGGTTGCGACCTTCTCTAAAATATTCCTTTGCAAAACTTCCAGTGGTAGGTGTAACAGTAGAGAGTTACATTGGTTTGTGTTCAGAAAAAGGAATTCATTTCATTTGAAATGAGTTCGTTTTCAGGTTCCCTGACCAGCTATTGTAACTGACCTTGATAATAATGTTCTCTAAAGGAAATCATCAAGTTCCTTTTCTAAATTGTGCTTTTTTTGGCCTGTGTGTAGTACTAGCCCTTGATAAGCAGATTTTAACATGTCCTTATCCTCTTATCACAAAGGTTGACAATGGGTGTTGACAGATGTATTATTAATTTGACTGTACACTATGTATGCAGATGTCAAATCATGCACCTTGAATATTTACAGTTTTTATTTGTCAGTTAAGTATTTTTAAATATGAAAACTCTCAGTTTATTATCCGTATACCACTAATGTTTACAATTAATATTTTCATAAATCATTTATGTGAGAAAACATTAAATCTGAAATATAAAAAAGCTTTTGATGCTTTTAAATCAGGAATAAAGGGTTGGGGATTTAGCTCAGTGGCAGAGCGCTTGCCTAGCACGTGCAAGGCCCCGAGTTCAGTCCTCAGCCCTGAAAAAAAACAACAACAAAAAAAACAAAAACAAACAAACAAACAAAAATCAGGAATAAAGAAGGATTTTTTTTAAATTTTTTTTTATTTTGAGCAACCTTATAAGATTTTAACAAAACTATATAAAATGTGTATAAGATGTGTATATATTCTGGACATTGCAACTGTCCCCAGGAGTGCCCCGCCCAATTACCCTCCCTTATCCCTCCCTTCCCCTTCCCGTTATAACTCTAAAAATAGTATTAAATTGTAAAGCATTAAAGAAGGATTTTTTAACAGTTACAATCTGTTCTACTTTCTAGTTACTTCATACAGGTGGAATATATGGTATTTGTATTTTTGTAACTGGCTTATTTCATTTAGCAAAATGCTCTTGAAATTAATCTATGTTGTAGCATGTATCAAATTCTATACATATTCCACTGTATGTATGTGCCACCTCTTGGCTGTTGTGAATAATGCTGTGTGACTAATGATGTCAAGCATCTTATTGTGGACTTTTTGACCATTTGTATCTCTTCTTTGGTTACCATTTTCCCTGAACATTGTACTGGGTGGTCCAGCCTGTCTGATAAGGCAAGAAAAAGAATTAAAAGGGATCTACATTGGAAAGAAAGAAGTAAAAATTATCTTTATTCAGAGACACATTATTATCTATGTGGAAAATATGATGGGCCCTACAACAAAGTTTTAGAGTTAGTTACTTTAGCAAGATTGTGTTATAAGTGCTGGAGCGGTGACTTTGGTTACAGGGCTTACTTGGCCAGGTGCAAGGACCTGGGTTTAAAACTCTAGCAGCACATACACAACTGAGTGTCAGAAAAATAAAAACAAGATGAAAAAATAAATAAAATTGATTCTCTCTCTTCCATTTTCTTCCCCCCTCTTAAAAAGAAAAAAGATTGTATTATTAGATCAATATATAAGTATAATAGTAGTTTAAAATTGAACTTAAAACAATATTTATAATATTGTTTAAATTATTAAGTACTTAGGGATAAATCTGACAAAAGGTGTGTTTGTGTGTTAGTCAGCTTTTCGTTATTATAACAAAATACCTGAGATAATCAACTTAGTAAGGGGAAAGATTTGTTTTCATTCACAGTTTCAGAGGTTTTAGCTCATGGTCATTTGGTCCTGTTGTTTTAGGCTTGTAGTACATTATGGCAGGAGATCATGACAGCCAGGAAGCAAAGAACAATAGAAGGGATCAGGGTTCCAAAATCTCAGGAGCATTCCCCCAGTGAGCTAACTTCCTTCCAATAGGCCTCACTTTTTTTTTCTGGAGGTGGTTACTAGGGATTGAACCCAGGGGTACTCTACCACTAAGCTACGTTCCCAACCCTTTTTAATTTTTTATTTGGAGACAGGGTCTCAATAAGTTGCCCAGGTTGATCTTGAACCTGTGATCCTTCTGTCTCAGCCTTCTGAGTAGCTGGGATTATAGGTGTGCACCATTTTACCTGGCAATCCTTTCTTCTTCTTCTCCTCCTCCCCTTCCTTCCTTCTCCTTTCTTCTTCTTCCTCCTCCTCCTCCTCCCTCTTCTTCTTTCCTTTCTTCCTTTCTTCCTCTTTTTTTAAGATTGAGGGACAGTGAGAGAGGAGGCAGAGAGAATCAATTTTTATTTAGTTTTTCATGTGGCTTTCTTTGCTCTGACACTGTTGTGTATGTGGTGCTGGGGTTTGAACTTGTGTACTTGTGCATGCCAGGCAGGCGCCATAACCGCTCCAGCCCCAGTTCCCACTTCTTAAAGATGCTACCACCTCCTTGTGCTGCCATAGGCTGGTGACTAAGTCTTTAGTACATGTGCCTTTTGGGAACACTGCTCAAAATCATAATGTGAAAGATCTGTATGCTACAAACTGTAAACATTGCTGATGAAAATATTAAATTATGTAAATAAACCATCTTCGTAGATTAGAGGGCTTGATATTAATTCTTTCTTAAATTAACATGTAGATTCATTTTAATTCTTATTAAAATCTTGGTAGTTTTTTTTTTTTTTTTTAAAGTATCAGAGATTGGACTTTTAAGCTGAGCTTCATCAGGCAATAGTTGTTTGCGAGGCTTTCTCCTGTGTGGTTGGCGCGTAGTGTCGCAGTTCCCCACAACCTCTTTGTTCTCATTTTCCACCCTTGGAAGGTGGCGAACAGCAGGACGGCTGCGTGCAGAGTCTGTCTAGTGGGACGTCAGGCGGGAGAAGTGCATTTCTGTGAGGACAAGAATCCTGGGAGGACTCTGGGGAATCAGAGCTCTGGCAGAGAACAGCAAATCCAGGCCCTCCAGCAACATCATCTTGAAGTGCCTCCATCCCCAAGCCGGACGGTGAGGACAGAAATCCAGCCGTAGTGCTCATCACCCCATTGTGTATTTTGACCATCTCAGTGGAAGAAATCCACAATCCTCCAGCTGTCCAGTACTGGAAATCGTAGAGGTCAATAATAATTCACAGTCTGAGGAGCCTATGGTTGAACTCAGCTTTTCAGATAGTACCCAGCCCAAGTAAGGGAGGAGCTAATAACCCACCAAACCAGCAACAAGTCCCAACGTGAAATAACCAGAGCAGGATCTCAGGCCCCATTCCCTGGCACTGACTGATTTGATATACATCAAACCCAGAAAGAAACCTCTGAATAAACAATTCAGTCCCACACAAAGACTCACGCATAAAATAAGGAGATAAAGAATACACTTCAATTTAAGAAATAAGAAGACTTTCAAAAATGAGGAAAAAGGGAAACAGTTCTCCTCAAACCCACAACTCCCCAACCAAGCAGTCCATGAATAATAAGCTGCTTGAAAACACAGAAAAATATATCAAAAATGTGATGACTGAAATCTTCAAAGGAATAAAAGAAGATTTAAAGAAGGAAATAGGACAGCCATCAGAGGAGCTGAAAGACTACTTCTGTAAAGAAATGGGCAAAATGAGAAGAGAGATAGCAGAACTCTTTGAAACGAAAAACACAGTCAAGGAAATTAAAGAATCAGTTGAAGATTTTGATAAGTCAAATTCAATAGAAAATGGAACCTTAGCTCTAGAAGAAAGTGCTTCTGACAGCGATGACAGCATGAGTAATCTTGAATGCATGGAAGACAGAGAAGAAAAAATACTTAAGGAACATGACCAGAATTTTGAGGAGGTCCAGGATGAAGTCAGAAGAACAAACCTGAGAGTAACTGGGATAGAGGAGAACATTGAACACCAAACGAAAGACATGAAGAACTTTCTCAATGAGAAAATTAAAGAAAAGCTTTCCCATATCTGAAATGTTTTACATTTAAATCTCTAATCTGCAGAAATGTTCTGATTTAACAATTCATAGAATTCTCAAAATTTTTTCCACTGTGTGTTTACTTATCAGTGTACCATTAGTGAATGACTAACAACAGAAAAGAAAATGGCTACCAGTTTAAGCATGCATTATTTTCCATAAACTTCTCATATGGACAACCAGAGTAAATTCTAAATTTTTTATGTGGTTATAATCATTTATCTGCCCATTTCTTTTATGGTATTCTGCTTCAATTTCTAAAATTATACTCTCTGCTAAGACAAATGTATTTTTTTATTCAGTTGTCATGTCCCTCTCTCTTGAATACATTAGCCCTATCTTAAAGTAACAATTCTCATTGATGCTGACAACATACCCGTAGGCTCATTTTACCCATCTTATTTAGGCCTTCTTTTAACAGGAAGAAGCCGAATTCCCTAGATCTTGAAGAAAAAGTAGCAAACTCTCCCAGTCTTGTTACTGTGATCCCACTTTAGGATTATCTCAGAAGAGGTCGAAGATATCTTGTAATCCCAAAACCAACCTCATGAGAGTCATAGCCGTTTCCAATATCTTTACCATATCTTAATAAACTAATGGGTATAAAGACAAAAAAAAAGTATCAGAGATTGAAGCTAGCATTTTAACCACTGAGCCATAACCCCAGCCTGTTTGTAATTTTTTGTTTTGAGACAGGGTCTTGCCAAGTTGCTTAGGACTTTGCTAAGTTGCTGAGGCTGGCTTTGAATTTGTGATCCTCCTGCGTCAACCTACTGTGCCACTAGGGGTGTGACACATCTTGGTAGTCTTTTTTTTTTTTTTAATATAAATGAATTTTGAAATGCTTATTGAAATACAGAGGACTTAGTATGGTCAAAACAACTTTGAAAAAGAACAAAGTTAATGGCTAAATGATTTTAGGACATTTCTTTGGCATGGTTCTTGGTATGTTGCCTCAAAGTCCTGGGCTGTGATCCTTCTCTCTTAGCCTCCCTTGTAGCTGGGACTACAGGTGTGGAAATCTGGACCTGGCTCCAGATTTCATACTTTTTAAATTAGAAAGTTAGAATAATCTAAACCATGTGCCTAGTGTGGTGGCACACACCTGGTTTGCAACTTTGAGGCCAACCTGGGCAATTTAGCAAGAGCCTGTCTCAAAATAAAATAATTAAAAAGGCTGGGAATGGAGCTCAGCAGTAGAGGGGCTGTAGGTTCAGTCCCTAATACCACAGAAAAGAAAAAACTCAACATAAAACCACATAGGCGCTAGTCTACGGATGTAGTTCAGTGTAGGGTGCTTGCCTAGTATGAGCTAGGCCCTGGGTTTCATCCTCAGCACTGCATTTTTTTTTTTTTTTTTAAAAAGCGTTGAAATACTTTATGAAGCTGAGCACATTGGTGCATGCCTGTGATCCCAGCATCTCAGGAGACTGAGGCGGGAGGATCGTAAGTTCAAAGCCAGCCTCAGCAACTACTTCCTTAACAAAACTCCCATGGCTCAAGCTGTAAAGTCAAGAATAAATGAATGGGATGCAATTAAACTAAAAAGTTTTTGCACAGCTAAAGATCTAATCAAGAACATCAAGAGAGAACCTACAGAATGGGAGAAAACCTTTGCCTGCTACACCTCAAACAGAGGGCTAATATCCAGAATATACAAAGAACTAAAGAAACTAAACACCAAAATCACAAATAATCCATTCAGTAAATGGGCTACAGATCTAAAAAGAAACTTCTCACTGGAGGAAGTCCAGAAATCCCATAAATATATGAGAAAATGCTCTACATCATTAACTATAAGGGAAATGTAAATCAAAACTTCAATGAGATAC
>PVKS010051991.1:0-10928 GCA_004027875.1 Aplodontia rufa
CATATGATTTACACAAATCAAACCACAAGGATATAGAAAACTTAAACAGGCAATTATCACATAATTAAGTTGAAGCAACTATTTAAAGCCCTATGACAAATAAAAGCCCAGGCCAGATGGATTCTCATCCAAGTTCTAAGAGAACTTTGAACAAGCATTAATAGCAATCCCCTTTAATTTATTCCATGAAATAGAAAAGAGGAACCTGACAAATTCATTTTATGAAGCAAGTATCAACCTTGACACCAAAACCAGACAAAAACACATCAAGAAAAGAAAACTGATGAATTTTCTTAATAAAATATTGGTAAAGAACATTCAAAAACATTAAGAAGCTATTACATGATAGTCAAGATGGTTTCATCCCAGGATTGCAAGTTAATAAATGTGAATCATCACATAAATAGAGTTAACTACAAGAATCCCATGATTATATCAATACATACAGAAAAAAAGCATTGTACAAAATTCAGTCCCCATTCATGTTGAAAACACTAGAGAAACTAGGGACAGAAGAAAATTACCTTGACACTTTAAAGGTTATATATGACAAACTCAAAGTCAATATCATACAAATGGAGAAAAACAGAAAGCATTTCCTCTAAGAAACAGGAAAAAAAACAAGGATGTCCACTCTCACCATTGCTATTCAACAGTCCTTGAAACTAGCCAGAGCAATTAATCAAAAGAAAGAAATTAAAGGGATATAAATGGGAAGAGAAGAAGTCAAATTATTTATTTGCTGATGACATAATCCTATATCGAGAAATAAAAGAAAAATAAATAAATAAAAATAAACCCAAAAAACATCAAAAACTAAAATCCCCAAAAAACCAAAACCCAAATTCCATAAGGCTTCCAGACTATAGCTGATGTGCAAATTGAGCAAAGCATTAGGATACAGGGTCAATGCATAAATCAATTGCTTTCCTATACTCCAAAGGTGAATCTTATGAAGAAATAATTAGTAAAACTATTCCATTCAAAATAACCAAAAAGTTACTTAGAAAAAAATCTAACCAAGGAGGTGACAACCCCTACAATGAAAATTGGAGGGCAATGAAGAAATATAAATTGAATAAGACCTTAGAGATGGAAAGACCTCCCAAGAACTTGGATAAGCAGAATTAATATCATCAAAATGGCCATATTACTGAAAATGTTAGATAGTTTCAATATGATACCCATCAAAATGCCAATTATATTCTTCACAAAACTGGAAAAAACAGGTCTAAAATTCATTTAGAAGAATAAGAAACCCACAATAGCCAAAGGAATCCTGAGCAAGAATAGTGATTCTGGAGGCCTCAAAATACCATACCTCCAACTAACTATACTAAAGAGTTACAGTAAGAAAAGCAGCATGGTATTAGCACCAAAAGAAACATGAAGACCAATGAAATAGAAGGCACAGACACAAATTCACATAGACACAGTAATCAGATACTCAACAAAGGTGCCAAGAACTTAAGATTAAGATCACCTTTGAAACAAATGGTGCTGGTAAAACTGAATATCCCGATGTAGAAGAATAAAACTTGATCTCTGTTGGGGTCTGACCTTCGGTCTGACCCTCACTCCATTTCATCAGCTGCCTTGGAGCGATTTTGTTACTTATTGTATAAGTTCCTTCAGGAGGGGCTGCTAGGTCGTGCTTTGTTAATCTTGCTAATTGTTGATACAAAAGGTCAAACAGGGTGGGTCAGAATGTATGGCGGACAGAATGTTCCTAACTTTTGTCTGTACTGGAAATCTGCATAACCCCTGGCAACTCCCTTAGAAGGATTATTGACTCCTTGGCTTCTCCCCTCCCTATAAAAACCTGTGCGCCTTGATAATAAACGGATTCTGGGCTGCCATTCTCTGTGTGTGGTTGACTCCTTTCCCCGGCTGGGAGGGAAGGGGTCCCTGGACAAGGGGGACCCAGGTTCCAGCAGTCAGTACTCATCTCCTGATTTGGCCCCTGGTGAGACCATCCGGCTGGTTCGGATCACCTCCACCCATGCCCAGGGACGCCTGGGTAGCAACAGATCTCTTTAACCTTGCACATAAGTCAAGCCCCAGTGGATCAAAGACCTAGAAATTAGACCAGAAACTTTGCAAGAAGTATAAAAAAGTACTGTTACCATTCTAGTATGTTGGCACATGCATTCATCTCTTTAACAAGATTCCTACTAAAGATCAAGAAATAAAACCACCAGTCAACAAATGAGATATTATCAAATTAAAAAGCTTCTGTATAGCAAAAGGAACAATTAAGAGAGTAAGAAAGGGACTGGAGCGGTGGCTCCGCAGTTACTGCACTTGCTCGACATGGGCTAGTACAGTTTCAAAGCCCTTGTTTACAACTAAGTGTCACAGCAACGAAAGCCATGTGAAAAATTCAGTAACAATCAATTGTCTCTCTCTCTCTCTGTCCCTCTCTTTAAAAAAAAGAGTGTAAGAAAGAGTACAAAATGTGAGAAGATATTAATATGTAGAAGAACTCAAAAAATCCAACATCAAATAATCCAATCAATAAATGGCTAAAAGAACCGAGGAGACTCTTCATTATCATCATCATCTTCTTTTTTTTTAAGAGAGAAGGACAGAGAGAGAGAGAGAAAGAGAGAGAGTCAAATTTATTTTAGTTTTTCATGAGGCCTTTACTGCTCCAACACTCTGATATGTACCTGGTGCTAGGGTTTGAACTCACATACTTGTGCATGTCAGGTAAGCGCCATAATTGCGAAGCCACCGGTGCAGCCCTAAATAGACACTTCTTAAAAGAAGAAATTCAAATATATGAAAAACTGTTCAACATCTCTAGCAAGTGGTGAAATGTAAATCAAAACTACACTGATATTTCATTTCCCTCCATTCTGAATGGAAATTATGAAGAATATAAATTCTTGGCAAGGATGTAGAGAAAAAGGTGCACTCATACATTGTTGGTGGTACTGCAAATTAATACAACCAGTCTGAAAAGCAGTATGAGGATTCTTCAAAAAACTAGGAATAGAACTGTCATATGATCCAGCTATCCTCTTCCACTGACTTGACTTCATGCCAGAGAAAGTGATAGGATTCTGGATTAAAATATGGTTCAGAATAATCAGAATCACAATATTCATATATTTGTGAATTGTGAACTAATTTCACTATTATCTTTATTTCTATGCGAATACAAGTTATGACTTCATAACTTTTAAATCCAAACCTTATTGGCACTTCCCCATACTCTGAGGTTCCCTTCTCTAAGTTTCAGAAAAGGGGAGGGGTAACACAAGGGATCTGGAGGTGGAAGTGGCTCTAGGTTCCAAGCATTTTGAGATGCTTAAGAGGACTGCATTCCTGTACTTTTGCAGCAGGGACTCAGCTGACTTGAAGGCCAAGGAATATCAGAGACTTAATTCTTGCAGAGTTTTCTCTTCTTTAGGTGCTCACAAGGAAGTAAAATGGAAAGTTCAAATGTTTAAGTTTTCTTTTTCTAAAAAAGCTTTTCCTGAGGATTTCACAGACTCCTGCATTCTTTCAATGTTTGGGAAAACCAATCTGATCCTAAAGTGCATTCTGGTCTACTAGAGATATTTGCATCATCTTTATTGGGGTAAATATGGCCATTTCATTTTGGGGGGAAAGTCTAATTTTTGAACTCAATTTTACTGGTGATTCACCTAACATTTTGTGCATCCAAATATATTTTTCAGTCTTGTTTGGTTTAACTAGTGTTTCAATCCTGTTTTTTATTATTCAGAGAAGCTCAAATCTGCTCAAATGGTTTTCTGTATGTGGGCACACTTGTATTGTTCATCTACATATGTGCTGAAAGTTGCCAAATTGGCTTAAATGAGAACTCAAAAACGGAATTTTAAAAAATGGATCCAAATGACTTTCAGTTCATGTGACATAACATTTAAAGAGGCTCAATTTAATTTGGTTAACCAGAAGAGTAACCCACATGTTTTCCTAGGTCGTCAATCAATAAAATATTGGTTTATGTAAATGTTAAGTGTAACATTCACTGCTTCTAAGATTTTTAGTCAACAGGGGAAAAACAGATTGTGCTGGTTATCTACCCTTGTCTAATAACATAAATGGGATTAATTTTCAAGCACATTTGCTAAGAGACATTTGATTGCTGCTGCTAAGTTCAGGTGCTCTTGGCTTCTTGAATTGTATGGGACAACACATATTTGGGTCTATTAAATAAGTTGTTGGTAAAGGGAAATATTTAAGGTTTTGTTTCTGGACCTTCACTAAAAGCAAAATTGTTAAGAGTTAAAATTCTAACAGATGTACGATTCTAACATATGTACAATTCTAACAGGTGCAATTCTTTTTTTTATTGAGAAATTTGTTGAACAATCATACAAGTTTTTAACAACATAATATAAAATCTAAGTACTGTGAAACAAAGTAATTTACCTTAAGATTAATTGGGAATTGCTTCCAAATGTAAGTTTAGGAAAGAATCAGCAACAGGGAAAGATACTAATAGGACAAAGTATAATTCTTTAACAACTGGGTTTCTTAAAACATTGGTATGCTTATCAAGATGATTTCTTATGTCAGGCATTATTAGGGAAGCAAAATCTAGCATTTGTACCCATTTTAAAGTCTTAAATGACTGTTCTACAACTGCTTAAATGAGCAACTGTTACTTCAGGGTATCATTGTTGACATTCTAGACATGTATGACTAAAGACACAGTACATCTGAGAACTAAATTTTCAAGCTTTTGTCTATGTGTTACATAGTTTAAGGCAGACAAATACATAGTTTAAGGCAGACAAATTAATCAAGTGCTGTCATTTAAACATTGTTCATTTTAGACCTGGCTTACATTTGTTTTAAATACAAGAGGCTTTATCATTAATGTGTTACATTTATAAATTCAGCCTTGATCACTGACACTGTTTCTCTTGGCAATTTCATTTTGTAGTTTCACTTAAAATGGTATGTGTGTTTTGACTTAAATAGTATGAAACAAAGTAGTTTACCTTAAAAAAAAGGTAATTAGGGATGAACCCACCATATGATCCTGCTATTCCTCTCCTGGGTATTCTTCCAGGGGATTTAGAATTAGCACACTACAGTGACACAGCAGTATCTATGTTCATAGCAGCTCAATTTACAATAGCTAAATTATGGAAACAACCCAGATGTCCCTCACTGGATGAATGGATCCAAAAACTATAGTACATATATACCATGGAATTTTACACAGCAATTAGAAACAATGATATTGCAGCCTTTGAAGGTAAATGGATGGCTGTGGATGAAATTATGCTGAGTGAAATCAGCATAACTCAGAGAACCAAGGGTTGAATGTCTTCACTCATCTATGGAGGCTGGAATTCGACCCTAGCCATTGAGAAAGGTAGTCTATTATCATGTGTTTAATCCAGATAAGGTGTAATGTTATACAACCTAATACATTTTTAAAGATGTTTTGGGAAGGGGAAGGGAGGGATAAGGGTGGGTAATTGGGGGGGCACTCCTGGGGGTAAATCTAATCTTCAGAATCTATACACATTTTGTATTGTTTTGTTAAAAACTTGTATGGTTGTTCAAAAATAAATTTCTCAATAAAAAAGGCATTGAATTATTAAAAAAATGTAATTGGGAACATTGGAAGTTTCAGAAGGATTGTATCAGAATGCAGATTTAAGAAAGGGTCAATAAGTAGGAAAGAGATATAAAAGCTTATAGGAATGGAAATAAACTTTTTCTTTTAAGAAATAGGGAACAGTGAGAGAGAGAGAAGCAACATTTAGTTTTTCATGTGACTTTCATTCCTTGGACTCTTTGTTGTGTGCATGGTGCTGGGGTTTGAACTTTAACTTTGATAGTTAAAGGGTTAAGGAAATAGTCAATATTTTGGCTCTTGCTCTGTTTGGTCAGCAACACTAAGGGGACAATGGGACTTCTCTACAGGCTTGGAACTCTGGGAAGCATGACCTCCCAATCAGGGGGATCAAGTGACTCTAGAGAACAGAAAACCAACCAGTGGACATTCTGCAAAGAGGATGATCATTCAAAGGCAATGTCCTAGCTGCTTTCAAGCGAAGCCACATGTGGTCAGCAAGACCCTGATCCATCCTAGCAGATGGCACAAGTGATAGAAGAGCCAACAGGCTTTTCACAAGTTCTCCAAGAATGACCCGGGAAATCTCAGCTGACTTATAACAATAGATAGGAACAAGATCAATTTTGATAAAGTTGATCTTAACACCTGGCAGAAGAGTATAACCAAAGCTCAGGCCTACAGGGACGTTTAGCAAGAGAAATAATGGCTCTTTTAAAACATTACCTGAGGTGTATACTTACTAGTTCTCTCAAAAGTAAATAAAATTGGGAGTTTACACAGCCAAAGAAAATATCTCTATCAGACAGAAGTTAACACTAAACAGTAAACAATTTTACAGAATCACATGGGACTACAGCTCAAGGATACCTAGGCCATTTTAAAAGCTAAATGCCATGTTTCTAACAACTCTGCTAATGTTTCCAAAGTTATAAATGGCCCCCACTCAAGACTTAAAGTCACTATCTTCATACTCTTCTGGGAACGGCTAATACTGATTGCTTCTTCTTCTTCTTTTTTTTTTTTTTTAAGAGAGACAGACAGAGAAAAACAGAAAGAAACAATTTTTTATTTAGTTTTTCATGTGGCTTTCATTGCTCCAAGATGTTGGTTGTGTACATGGTGCCGGGGTTTGAACTTGTGTACTCGCATGTCCGGAACAAGTGCCATAATCGCCCAGCCACCGTTCCAGCCCTACTGATTTCTTTTTTGCTAACAGTTTACAAAACTAATGCTTTGCTGTCTTATTTATCCTCTTACCATATTCTGTGCCTGATGAATGCCTTGTCCAACCACCTGCCACCTGCCACTATGGATGTCAGAGCTGCCATGACTAGCAAGATGCCATTACACATGGAATCCACAACCAAGCCCTGCTTCCACTGGGACCTTTCGATATGCCTCTGGGGAAGATCCCTGACTGCCATCCATTTTCAACCAGAAGTAGCCAGAATGGTCATTGTCCCTTTCCCTAATGGCAGTTAGGGATAGTTCTTCAGAGTGGGGAATGAGACAGTTTAGGAGAGAAAGTAAAATGGCTAGGTAGTTAGGACCATGGGCCCCATTCAACCACACCTAGAAGCTGACCCATAGAGAATGATTGACAAGTATGCTCAGGGCCTTCATATGGAAAAAGACCATGAGGCTCACCTGTGGGAACAATTCCTTTGTCCCAGAGGTGGGAAAACTAAGAAGTGTGGTTGGACACAGATGGGAAGTAGGAAAGAATTTGCCACCTGTTTTACATAAACTTTAACCAATGATGTTGGTGCACAGTTTCAGTGCCTGTTTTACGTAGATTTTAACCAAGATGTTGGTGCTTTTCTCAATGCCTGCTTTACATGCATCTTAATCAAGGTTCATACCAAATCAATATAATCTCTGGCCTAACCTACATTAGAGAGCTTCCAGATAACCCTCTGCCTTTCAGAGTCTTTGTTCTCCTTCCTTAAATAAATCCTACTCCTTTTACTCTTAAAAAAAAAAAGGATGTCTATTATAATGTGTTAAATCCAGATAAGTTGTAACGTTATACAACCTAATATATTTTTAGAAATGTTTTGGGAAGGGGAGGGGAGGATATGGGTGGGTAATTGGGGGGCACTCTTGGGGGTAAATCTAATCTTCAGAATCTATATTCATATGATATTTTTTCGTTAAAAACTTATATGATTGTTCAGCAAATAAATTTCTCAATTAAAAAAAGGGGGCTAGAGCAGTGGCTCTGCTGTTACAGTGCTTGCCAGGCATGTGCAGGTTCATGGGTTCAAATCCCAGCACCCACTTACAAAACTAAGTGTCAGAGCAACAAAAGCCATGTGAAAAGCTCACTAAAAATGGATTCTCTCTGTCCCCCACTCACTCTCACTGTCCTTCTCTCTTTATAAAAAACAAACGAACTAACAAACAGAAAAAAAAAAACCCTGTGTTAATGTAGGAAGTGAAATGATTCAATTATGAGAGTTGTGACCTAATTGGTGGGTTAATCCAGTTTACAGATAAATAATTTGAAAGGACTTCTGTACTGGGTGTTAATTCTTAAGTAGGCAGCATGTGGCTTTAGAAAGTCAGTCTCTGGGGTCATACCCATGAGGTTTTATCTTGCTTCCCCCTACTCCTCCCTCTCTCCTTTTCTTAGCTGCCAGGTACATAGTTGCTTCCTTGCACCATGCCCTTCTGTCATAATGTTCTGTCTCATTTGGGCCAATAGCATCTGAGTTGGCAGACCATGGACTGAACCTCTGAAACAGACCAAAATAAATGATTCCACTTCTAAGTTGTTCTGGACAAGTACTTTGGTTATAGTGATAAAAAGCTGATTAATATCCCCCAAATAGACAAAGCAATCTTGAGGAGAATGAGAAGTAGGAGGCATTAACATCTGACTTCCAAATACACTAAAAAAGCTGTTTTAATCAAAGTAGCATGGTATTGGCACAAAAACAGATACGCAGATCAATGGAACTAAACAGAGATCCTAGATGTAAACTGAAGAATCTGTAGCCAACCATTTTTCCACCAAGATACTAAAAACATGCACTGGAAAAAGGACAGTTTTGTAAAAGATGCTGGGAAAATTGGATATCAACATGCAAAAGAATTAAATTAGACTTATGTTTCCCACCAGTTACAAAATATCAAAGATTTAATATAAATATCAAAGACTTTAATGAAAATGGATTAAAGAATTACATGTAAGATTGGAAACTATGAAATCACTAGTAGAAAAGATGGGAGAAACACTTCAGGAGATTGAATGCACTAGAATTTTTGCATAAGACTTTAAAATCACAGGAAACAAAACCAAAAATGGAGATTACTTCAAGCAAAAAAAGCTTGTGTATAGAAAAGGAAATGGTAAAAATAGTGAAGAGATGATCTATGGAATGGGAGAAAATATTTGCAGAGTGTACATTTGAAAAGGTTAATATTAAAAATATGATTTTGAATTTTGTAGCAGTGTACCCACACTGGGTATTAACATGTAAATAAACTGTGAGGGAAAGTTACCATTATTCTGTGTAGTGGTTTTTAGACTACTTAACAAACACATTCAAATTCTTTATTATTATTTATTTGATTAGGTATATTTGTAAATTTTTACATTACAAAACACAAATGAGAATTATTGGGGTGCAGTCTTCACCCCCATTTCAACAGCTGCCCTAGAGCGATCTTGTTACTATTTCCATAAGTTCCTTCATGAAGAGCTGCAAGGTCCTGCTTTGTTAAGCTTCCTAATTGTTATGCAAAATGAAGATTAGGGTGGGTTGGGATGTGCTAACCACAGGCTGTTCCCCAGTTGTTTGTCTGTACTCAAAATCTGCATAACCCCTGGCAACTCCCTTAGAAGGATTATTGATTCCTTGGCTTCTCCCCTCCATATAAAAACCCTGTGTGCTTAATAATAAACGGATTCTGGGCTGCCAACAGCTGCATGTGGTTGCCTCATTTCCCCAGCTGGGAGGGAAGGGGTCCCCGGACGAGGAGGGGCCCAGTTTCCAGCCATTGGCACTCATCCTTCTCCTGATCGGCTCCGGGGGGACAATCCAGCGCCCCACAGAGAATATGCCAAGTATAACTCTTGTAGTAAGAAGCATCCACATTGTACATTTCTGCTATTGCAAAGCTTCCTCAAAAGGGGGTACTTTTACTGAATTCTTGACCAGATGGTTATGTATGGGTAGCACTACCAAGAGTTTAAACTCTCTCTTTTTGCTGATGACATGATCCTGTATCTGGAAGATCCAAAAAACTCCATCAATAAACTGCTTGAATTCATAAGTAGATTTAGCAAAGTGGCAGGTTACAAGATCAACACGCATAAATCAATAGTTTTCCTATATAAGAATAATAACCGGACTGAAGAAGAAGTCAGGAAATCAGTTCCTTTCAAAATAGCTTCGAAAAAAATAAAATACTTGGGAATTAACCTAACAAGGGAAATCAAAGATCTCTTCAATGAAAACTATCGAACATTGAAGAACAAAATCCAAGATGACCTAAGAAGATGGAAAGATTTCCCATGCTCTTGGATAGGCAGAATTAATATAATAAAAATGGCCATTCTACCAAAAGCTCTATATAGATTTAATGCTATCCCTATAAAGATACCTATGTCATTCCTTAAAGACATAGAAAAAGCAATTATCAAATTCATTTGGAACAACAAGAAACCAAGAATTGCCAAAGCACTACTAAGCAAGAAAGATGAAACAGGCGGTTTTGCCATTCCAGATCTAAAAAACTATACTATAGGGCCATAGTAACAAAGACAGCATGGTACTGGTATCAAGACAGGGAAGAAGACCAATGGAATAGAATAGAAGACCCTGAAACAAATCCTCAAATCTTTAAACATCTGATTTTTGACAAAGGGGGACAAAATATTACATGGAGAAGTGACAGCCTCTTCAACAAATGGTGCTGGACAAACTAGAAAGTTGAAATTAGACCCATATCTTTCTCCTTGCACAAGAATCAAATCAAAATGGATCAAGGAGCTTGGTATTAAACCAGCTACGCTGCAACTGATAGAAGACAAAATTGGTCCAACACTTCAACATTTGGGAGTAGGCAAAGACTTTCTCAACAGGTCTCCAAAAGTGAAGGAAGTAAAGTCAAAAATCAGTGAATGGGATGCCATAAAGCTAAAAGCTTTTGTACTGCCAAGGAAACAATCAAAAGAGTCAAGAGGTTTCCTACAGTAATGGAGAGAATCATGGACTATGATTCCTCAGACAAGGGTCTCATATCCAGAATCTATAAAATACTCAAAAATGTCAACTACAAAAACACCAACAGCCCAATTGATAAATGGGCCAAAGAGCTAAGTAGAGACTTCTCACCAGAGGACATT
>PVKS010051992.1:0-10929 GCA_004027875.1 Aplodontia rufa
ATACGTTTCAGGGATTATTTGGATAGAAATCATATGCGATGACATTAAACAACAAAGAGGGACTTACAGGGTAGATAGAGTAGCTGCTCAAAGAAACCAAAAGCAGGAACCTTGAGGGGGCTTGACAAGAGCCAGGGGCTGCGGATTAGAGTGTGGAATTGAGCTTATCCTGCTGGTTTCTCTGGTGCCATGCATGTTTCTCCTGCTTTTCTCTGCAAATCTGCCAGTTTTCATCTAGTGGGATAGACATGCATACACTTGTCCCAGATGCTGCCATGCCAACCTCCGCTTTCCTACACTTCTCTCTTGAGCACCGTTTCAGCATCCACAGCCTCTACCTGCCTCAGCTGAGGTCAGGTATCCACTGTGGATCCATGACTTGGGGCAGCAGGCAGCTGTGACTTGGACCTACCAGCAAGGGCTTGGAGAACACAAATGCCCTGGATGGGACAGTTAAACTGGAAAGTACCAGCTACAGCCATCCATCCGTATTCTGTTGCAGAAAAAAGTAACATAGTTTCATTAACCACTTCCTAAGCCCTAAGCAATTTTTTTGTACTGTGGGACAAGAGTAGGATTTTTATGTATTAAAGCTTGATTATAGGCTGTTTCAGCCTGGGTAATCTTAGCTGGAACCTTCTTTATTACCTTGGTGTCTTAGACTATGTTATTGTGAACCCTGTTGATATTTTCTGCTTTCTCCAGCACAGGGCTTCTCAGGCTGTCTGCATTGACCAGGGGAGCGGATATTGCCTAATTCTGCACCTGCTCTGAGTCAAAATGCTGTAGACATACTTTCACTAGGATCTGTGCCTTCTGTGATGCTTGGCTGAGCCTTGCCATGGTACCTGCTGCACTCTCCTAGTACACAGGGGACCTCTCCCTTGCCTCACCCCAAGGCCACCACCTTGAGAAGCAAATCAAGCCTAAGTCCTGTAGGTGGTGGAAAGTCCAGGGCAGCGGAAATCACAGTACATCTCCACTTACTAATTCAGAGAAAAGTGTTGGTTCTGATGCAGCATCTTGGGTGTTTTTGAAGTTACCCAGTAAACCAAAAGCATAGATCCCAGAATAAGAAGGCATTTTAAGAAAGTAGAGTCCCATCTGTGGTCATTGGGCACATCAGATACTTGTTCTTCCTATTTATAAGTCAAGGAACTTCAGACTGAGGGAATAAATGGCCTGTCTAAGGGGACTGCCTGGCAAGGGGAAAGGGCCAAGGCTGCTTCACACAATACCACTTGTAAACCATGCCTAGGTCAACAGGACGTGCCCCCCACGCTTTGTGAAGCCACTGAGATGTGTCGCTGCTGCCTCTGTCTAGCCCTTCGTGCAGCTGTCTGTCTTTTCCCACCCGGGAGCTACCCACTTCTCATTACCTTCACTACTACCACCCCATGGAGAAGGAATCCTTTCTTATCCAGATTCCATCCATAACCTCCAAACACCTCTACACCCTCATCCCTGCCTTCCTGCAGGGTGTTTTCACTGAACTGCGGTAAACCAGATGAATGTGTCCTATCAAGACCCTTCTCTGTTCAACACTCACCAATAGCATCTTTCTCCCTCAGAGTGAGAAAGCCTTTTACTGACCTACAGTGTATATTCCATCCAGATTGCTGCTCTGTCCTTGTTTTCTAGAATGTTCTTCCCTTCTCACTTCACTCCTGCTTCACCAGCCTCCTCTCACACCTTGGGTGTGCTCCTGCCTCAGGGCCCTCACACTGGCTGTTCACTCTGCTTGGCATCCCCTTGTCCTGAGTGGCTGCACGGCTTGGTCTTTGCTTAAAGATGACCTCAGTAGGCCTTCTCCTGACAATTCTATTTAACCCTAACGTGCTTCTTCCCCAACCCCCAGCCCTCCCTATCATTCTGCTCTTTAGTTTTCTCCTTAGCTTATAATCCCTTCTGACATGCTAAATATTTTACTCATTTTTATATGGTTAATCTCCTTGGAAGGATTTGTTTTTTCTATTTTGTTCAATATTGTATCTCAGAATCTTAGCAGTGTCTGACATAGTAAGTGCTCAATAGACATTGGTTAGATGAAAGGGTGAAGAATGGCTCTTCCTGTAGTGTCACCTTCTCCTCTCCATTGAAGGATGATCAGCTCATCCAAGAAATTATTCAGTCAATGAACTGCGCTCTAGAATTTTCTGCTTCCAAGCGTGTCATTGATGAGCCTGGGTGAAGCTGCCTGTGTTTCAAAGACTCCCTTAGAAAATCTGATAAAAGCTATGGAAACCCTAGAATGATGTCTAGATACAAACAATTTTGCTTTCAGTTGCAAAATATTTTCAGACACCAGTAGCCCATCTGTACACCCCAGGTATCGAATCTAATGTTAAATTATAGAAGTCACTCTGGTGATAATCCTGCAGAACTAACACCTCTTCCTGCCCCTAGTCCCCATTTGGCTCCTTTCTCAGTGACTGGAGAAATGGTGCACGGTCTCTTTGGCTCTCCCAACTTCCTCCCAGCTCCTCCTGCCTCATACCTGGCTCTGGAGCTTCCTTGCATCTTGGAGAACAGCACCTGAGTACTCCTCCTTCTCTGCAGGCTAGTTTGTCATGACCCTCTTTTTCACAATCGTTGTCTAAGGGCCTTGCTGGAAAGGTTAGGCCAACCCTTCTCCTGGGAAATTCTGAACTGCAATTCCAAGTTTTTCTAATATAAGTAAGAAAAAGGAAACAGAGGCAATCACATCTCAATTTTGCCACTTGTCCCAGGTGCACTCCTGCCTGTTTGCTCCCACCTACCCCTTCCTCTTCATAAGAGAGCCATGCCTTCTCTGGACCCTTACATTGAAACTTGTTTTCTTTTGCAAGTTGTTACTTAATCCAGTGTGCCTTTACAGCTTCCTCATGAGGCTAGCCATCTCAAGTTTTGCTCGGGTCACTTCTGGGCACAGAAGTAGTGCATTAATTTGTTCCTAGTTCAGTTCTGCTCCATTTGTAAGGCCCTCGGGTGAGTCCTATGTTCTCAGTGCCTTTGCGTGTTTGTCAGTACAATGTATGTAACATGTAAACATTGAATTGTTATCTACCTTAAGTACCTTTTCTTTCTCTTAATTCTTTTAAGCTCTCCGAACTTTTCAGAGCATGATTTCACAATCCACAATGGTGTAGCCTGTCAACTGTGCTGACTCTGATTCATTGTTATTCCGTGTGATCTAGTCCTCTCTCTCTAGCTGAAATGAATGTTGAATGATTTTTTTTACCTATTTCAGCTAGTGCCCTTGTCTCCCCCTTCTCCAAGCTCCTAACATAAGTTAGATACTCATTATTCACTTATTCAAAAACTATTCCTTGAGCACTTGCCTTGTGCCAAGCACCATGCCAACACTAGAGTGAGGAAGAGAGAAAGAGAGGAGAGAAAAAAAGAAAAGATAAAATCACTTTTTGCAAGGAGCTCAGTCTAATGGAAGGCTTCGAAATTAGTCCAAAAAGTGAAGGAAAAAACATAAAATTGCACCTGTAAAAGAATACATAGTACCATGTGAAAAAAAAAACACATGTCAAGAAGGTCAAGGAAGGTGTTCCTGAGTTGGTGGTGATTAAGGACCATCAGAGGCTAAGAAGGCAGAGAAGGGGGAAGAGGAATGGCATCTCAGTCAGAGGGAAGAGCAGATATGAAAGTCCTGTTATAGAAAGGAGTCTAGCCTGCCCCTGCTCCCTGTCTCCCCCCACCAAAAAAAAAAAAAGGCTTTGATGGGTGGGGAAGGTGGCGACAGCAGAGATAGTGTTTTGTTTTAAGAGAGAAGGACAGTGAGAGAGAGAGATAGAGAGAATCAATCTCCGTTGCGTTTTTAACGTGACTTTTGTTGCTCTGACACTCAGTTGTGTACGTGGTGCTGATACTTGCGAATGCCGGGCAAGCACCATAACTGCTGAGCCACCACTCTAGCCCCCAGAGCTAATTTTGTCAAGGACGCTGATATTCATCTTAAGACCAATAGGTAGCCAATGGGAGGTTTCAAGTGAGAAAGTGATACAGTCAGATTATATATATAGTTTTGGGAGGGAGAGGCGACATGTGTAGCAACTTCTATTTAACCATCTCCAGTTTTGCCCATTTAAAAAAAATTATTGAGGAGTTGGGTTGTTGTACAATCATAAATGCATATGTAGTAACAATGTGATATGCCTCTGATCTTAATCCTGAATCACCCCCCATATCACCCACACCCCAGTCTCTTGACTCTTCTATATTTCCCCCTATAACAGATATGTGTTTTAATGCATATATTTGTGCATTTTCCAGAGTTAAATGATTGCATAAGTATTATTATATTTTACAAGATCATCCTAGTTGCTTTGTGGAGAATGGTTTGAGACAAAGGTAGAAGATTAGAACAAAGGCAGGAGATTAGATGTGAAATTCAGTCTTTCATCTGGGCAACAGAGGACCAGGTAGAGACATGGATAAGAGTTGTGGCCATGGAGATGGAGAGACTTCAACGGGCTTACACAAACTCTGGAAGTAATATTGTCAGGATGTAGGAATGGATTCAACATGGATGGAAAAGATGGTGTCAAAGATGAGTCCTCATTTCCTGGCCTGTGAATGCTGGAGGGATGAACATTTGGTTGGCAGTGTGAGACTGCCCCAGGCCCTTCCTGGCAACCTTGCTCCTGCCTGTCTCTTTGTGACACCGGGAGTCCATTCCAAGCCTCCTGGGTACGTGTGCGTGTGCTCGGTTGCTGTGCTGCTTGTTTGGTCTTCTCGGTGGGGGGCGGGAAAGCAGTTGGGTCTGTCCAACAGTCCACCTCCAAGATCATTATCTCTGAGCCACGTGCAGCTCTGAAAGCATTTCCAGGGAAGGGTGGGCTGGCTTCATAAATGCTAAGTGAAATTCTGTGTTCCTGCCAGACACTTTGATATATGGAGCTCTGCTGGTAAGGGCTTGCGTGTGGGTTTTTCTTTCTTTCTTTTTTTTTTAACCCACCTCCGAGATATCCCTTGAATGGCAGTTGACAATTAGCTGCTAAGTAAAAGGAGGCACTTATTTTTATTGCAACCCTACAGCTTTATGTTCAAGGGTCCTGTGTGTAAAGGTGAGCGAGGAGGGAGTGGTGGGGGAAGGAGGGCCAGGGCAGGTGCAGACAGATCCCATGGTTCCCGTCTGGGAGTCAGAGCCTGAGCAGTATTTGCAAGCATGTGCTGATCTGGAAGGGAGAGAGGACGGTTCTTCCAGCGTGGGGAGGAGAGGAGGCCTGGGGCTGGCTTGTCAGAGGCTGAGTCTTCGGTGCCGCCATGCCTCATATTCCCAGGATGTCGCGGTGGGAACTGGGCTGTGGCTTTCCTCACCTGGCGCTGCTCTTTTGCTGGGATTTCAGGAGGAAAACGCCTAAGCACCAAAAGAAAGGTATTTCTGCCTATTTTATGATTCAGTGCTTCTGCCAGAATGCACTTTTTTCTCTACTCCTTTTCACTGTCCTTTCAGGGAACGGGCTGCATCTGGAGCTGAGCCACCCGGAAGTAGGGACAAGTGCTGGATGGCAGGCAGGGTGGGGGAAGGACTCTCCTCAGGGTCTGGTGAGCTGGAGATGGGGATATTTGAGTGATGATAAAGGAAGCATGAGATTGGGAGGGTCCTGGTATTTTCTAGCCAAACTAAGGAGAGGGTGTCAGGGCTGAGGATAGAGGATCTACTGTGAACGGAGACTGGGTAACTGAGTCAGTGGCAATGAGATGTCACCCTCCTGTAGTTGTTCAGGGTGGGGTGCCTTGTGTCCAAAGCTTTAGGTTTGGGAGCTGGAGAACAACAAGGTGGACATGTACGGGAGGAAGTGAGGATGGCATGGGATGGATGGCTAGAGTACTCTACCCCTTCGTCCCTCCCACTGAAACTTGATGGTGTCTGAAATTTCATTCCATTGACTTCAAACAAAAAGGAATTAAAGTAGTGAATACAGAACCACAAGGTAAATATGACCAAGATCAATTCCTAATCTGGGCCTCAATTTTATCATCTGTAAAATGGAACAATCTACCCTGTAGGGCTCTGGTGAGAACTAATTTAGACAGCACACATGAAATCATGTAAGTCAGTTTCCAGAACAAAACTAACTTATTAAAGTGGTCAATTGTGAAAATGGAGATATTACATTTACCAATTATAAATATTATATTACACAGAGAAATTATAATTAAATGTTACTCTGGTTAAGATGGCAATGCCTATGCTAACGGTGACTGGCTCAAGTGGTGAGTGTGAGTTGAGCAGACCCCATCGTGCTGCCAGAGGGTAGACAGCGTGGACCACCAATTCCCTGAAGGAGTGGGTCCAGCCTTTAAGGGCATAATACAGAAGCAGGAGTCTGGATCTCGCCCCTTCTTGTTCTTGGGGTGGAGAATGGTCTTTGAGTAACTCCTGCCCCAGTATCTCCTTCACCAGCATCCACCTATTTTCTTCTTGGGATTCCTCTGTTAATCTGTTTTCCCAAATGTAGGCTTTTTTTCAAGTCCACCCAGAATCAAAGGGCAAAGATAAGGATCTAGCGATCAGAAATCAGTACAATTCAGGATTGTGTCTTTGGAGTTCCCCTGACGTTTTGGATTCCAAACTCCTCATATGTGATCTGAGATGAAGAACGACAAAACCTGACCTAGACTAACTAAAAGTAACAAGAACATTTTTCCTCTCACGTAGGAAGGGACACAGTTGGCCTAATGTCTCAGTAGCTTGCAGTGGTGAGTTCTACCTGGAGAGAAGTATTTGACTGATTTCTAGGCTGGGGATGTAGACTTTGGAGTCTTGATATTTAAAGCCATGATTAAGAGGGAGTATGCAGAAATGGGAAAGGGAAGCCCTGGAACACTTGAACATTTAGGGGACAGGGAAAAAAAGGAAGAATCGTCTGAGGAGGCTGAGTGGAAATAGCCAATGAGATAAATGAGGAACCAAGAGACAGTGGTGTACCCAAAGTATGTGAGCAAGTGTCTCAAGAAGAGGGAGTGACTCGCTGTGTCACATGCTGCTTTTAAAGCAGCTGAGATGAAGACTGAGAAATATACTACAGGGCTTAAAAGTATGAATTCCAGGGCTGGAGCGGTGGCTCAGCAGTTACAGCACTAGCCTGGCATGCTTGAGTACACGAGTTCAAACTCCAGCACCAAATACACAGCAAAGAATCAGAGCAAGGAAATACACGTGAAAAACTAAATAAAATTGATTCTCTCTTTCCCCCCCTCTCTCTTACTGTCCCTTTCTCTCTTTTATATGTATATATAAATTCCATTGATCTCTTTGACAAGGGCAGGTTTGGAGAAGTGCTGAGTAGAGAAGGGGTAGAGACCAGGAGGAACAGGAGACTGCAGGTAGTAATAGCCCTTGGAGGTCTGGTCCATCACATGCCAGTTTCTGCTAGGAGATAAAAATAGATGGTGAGCCAGACGGGCTGTCTGCCTTTAAGGAGCCCACAGTCCAGTAGAAGGGGGCGATGTTTAAATAAGTGATTATAAAACTACCTGAAAGGTAATAAGAACAGAAGTGTACACAGAGAGCTTTATAAGCCCAGAGGAGGGAGTGACCAATTCCCTTTAAAAACACATCTAAACTCAGAAAGATTGGGTTTCCAGGTAGGGACAGGAGGAATGTCATTAGCTTGAGAGCTTTTAAAGATCAGGTTTCATACTTTGTCATAATCTCCAGCTACCAAAGAGCCCAGCCCATGAGCAGATTTTGTGAATTCTGGTGAAAGAAATTTGCAAGAAACAGAGATGCAAAAGAAACCATTGCAGTAATGCAGATAACAGCATTGAGAACAGAAAGTTGATTGAAGTATATTTAGGATGGGATCTACGAGGAGGGGAAGAAGGGCATTATGGATAATTCTAATGCTTGGAATTTTGTTAATCAGGTAAGTTGGGCACAGGTACATTGTATAGAGACTTTGATTCCAGTGCCTAGGAGAGTCTTTGGAGCTTCACTGAATGCCATTTCTTGTGAGGAAGGCACAGGAGAAGCAGTGGTGTAGGGTAGGATGGCAGGGAGACTGAAGAAGACACTGGGAGGGCTGCCATTATATGCTGGACTTAGGGGTATACAGGATGGAGGGAGAGAAGAAAGGAACAATGGAGATAGAGGTATAAACTATTTCTTTTTAGAGAAGAAAGGAGAAAAGAAATGATGAAAACAGAGGTATAATATATACATACACATAGATATATATATGCATATAGAGAGATGTACAAGAAGTTATTAATTTGTACTTGATATCTAAATATGTAGAATCATATGAACTTTCCCAAGGAAAATGTCTAGAATGAGAAAAAAAAAAAAAGAATCTGGGTTGGGATCCCAGGCAATGACACACTAAAGGAACAGGTGGAAGATGGGACACAATAAAAGAGACTAAAAGGAGTCCTCAAGGAGATGGGAACAGAATGAGAATGGGACATTTTTGTAGGCATATAGGAAGAAGGTCTTAAGAGGAAGGAGATACCAGGAGTCTTTAGAGAAGGCCAGTAGGGTGTGGAATTATCAATGGCTGGACTTGGCCATTAATAGAGCACCAGAAATCTTAGTGAGAAGACTTGATGGATAGGCTCTTAGCATGGGCTAAGAGGCTGATGAGTAAATGGTGCGTGAAGGGCTGGGGAAGACCACCTTCTAGAAGTAGACACATTTTTCTGTTAGGTACTTCAGTGAAGAAAGGCAAGTATGGATCATTTGCATAAGTACTGGGTGGGAAATTATATAAGATTGAGTCCTAGAAGAGGTGGAAGGGATGGATGGAGCTGGCAGTTTGGGAATGCATCACTCAGGAAGGACAGAACCCTTTCTTGCCCTGAGAGGACAGGGACAGAGGCAGAGGAAGAAGGACAGAGAGGCAGGCCTAGTGAGGGAGTCCACTCAGGTTCTCCATTTGGAGAATCAGGGACAGAGGAGACAGGGTTGCCTACTGACACAGAGAGGGGTGCAAAGGGGTGATGAGCTCCAGGGGAGTGGTGAAGATTTGGAGCCAAGGTCTTACAAAGATTGGAGCTGTAAATTTCCATGAGATGGTGATGCCTTATTCCCTGCTGGCTCTCAAGGGCCTGATGAAGGTGTGGGAGCAGCAGTGGGAACTGGCAGGGTGGGCATGTAGGAGGGAAAAGTGATGCGGGGAAGTGAATGTCCTGGCGAGAGCAACACGGGAACAACTGAGTGGCATGGCAGGGGGTAGAGGCTGGACCAGATAAGGCTGGTGGCCTCCAATGAGGAGAAAAGTCTGACATCCTTATGTTGTGTTTGGGCTCTTGGGAATCCAGGGGCCTTGGAGCCCAGGTTTCAATAGCTCCTAAAGACATGTCCCTGTCCTCCTGAGGGAGGCTGCTCCCTGGACCCCACAAAGGACTCCTCAAATGCCATGTGGTCTTTTTTAAGTCAGATCATTTCAATCATGTCCTCCCACTTTGGTGGAAATATCTCTCCAGCTCCTTTAATGAACAAACAGAAACCTAATTCCCTCTGTTCATTGATGTTCTCTGTCCTTTGCCACTTTTATTTGTGTGTGTGTGTGTGTGTGTGTGTGTGTGTGTGTGTGTGAGATCCTTTCATTTTCGTAACTGGGTGATGAGCTAATAGAAAGCGATAACATGTCTCACATGTCTGCATTGATGCCTGCTAGTGTTTCAACTAAAGAAATGCCAAAATCTTTGCTTAAAGATAAATTAATTCATTAATTCAGAAAAATTTACAGACCATCTGCCTTGTGCCAGACATTATGCTAAACACTGGGGACAAGAAGAGACACTCCCCCTGCACCCAGCATTAGGCAGTTTATGGCCTCAAGGAACATGCAGGCACAGCGTGGAAGGGATGGGCATGTGAGAAGGGAAATAGATGCGGAGTAGGGATGTGGACTTCCTATGGGGGGAGCCCCAGCAGAGATGATGATATTTGAGAGGGGCCAAAGAAGACAGATTGAATTCCAACAGGTAGGAAAGAGAGAGAACAGGCTGGGCAATGAGAACAGACTGTCCCAGGACATGGAGTCTGGAGAGCACTGTGTTTCGGGATCATCAGGGTGAGGTGCCTTTGGGGCAGGGCAGTAAGTCACATAAAAAATGTTGGTGGGTGGCAGGAGAACCTGAGAAAGGCCAGCCTTGGTTTTCAAACTTCTGCCACAGAAATATTTAATCTAAGACCTGAAATGCAGCCAGACAAAAAACAGCCTAGCAGATCTGGTTGGGATTAGATCCAATACTCTCGAACCTCCTAGCACCTGGGACACAATGACGGTGGATCTCTGTGGAGCTCCCAGGCTTTGAAGGGGCAATTTGAAGATCACTGCTGTGGCATTTGGGAAAGAAGTATCTGAATATTCAAAACCAGGGGAATGGTGCTCAGGTAGAGCAGTGGTTTAGAAAGGTAAGGAGCAGGAGCAGGAAGATTTTGAAAATGGTAAGAAGAAGAGACTGTGGCAGTTTGGGTTAGAATGGAGGCCAGGAGGACAGGGAGGATTTAAGAGCCCGGCATAGCTCTTTGTCGGTGGAGTCCACATTGATTAGACTCTGGATAGGGGGTTTCAGCAAGAGAAAGAATTATGGGGAGAAGCAAGGAACTTTGCAAGCCAGTGTCCTAGGGATTGAAGTGCTACGTGCAGATGAGCTTTACTTGTGACAGCAGATGGAAGCCACAGCCTGTCTTCAGAACCCTCGGGACACTCAGGGCCCTAGAGGTCAGATGGGAGAATAGGTAGGCAGGCATCGACAGTCCAGTCCTCGTTTAGAAACTCATTTAGACCCTGGACAATGAGAAAGTTGGTCTAGTAACATGAGTTAAATCCAGATAAGATGTAATGCTTTACAATCTAATACCTTTTTTTAGAGTTATAAAGGGAAAGGGAAGGGAGGGATAAGGGAGGGTAATTGGGGGGGGGCACTCCTGGGGATAATTGCAATATCCAGAATATTTACACATTTTATACACATTTTATA
>PVKS010051993.1:0-10928 GCA_004027875.1 Aplodontia rufa
TTCCTACACTAGATACCCATTTAACACATGAGTTCTTCTGGGGGAAACTGCAATAGATGAAACCCATAGTAGCTTATCTATGTGTTAGCATTACCCCTGGTTATCAAAGTTTACACATTGATTGCTACAGTTTTGACAATGTTTCCCCCTCATCTGTATCCTGTATCACAATATACTTCTAATAAATGTGGAAAAAAAATAAATAAATAAATAAAATATAACATTTTGTAAATTCAAGATAGATTCATACTGAAATAGACAATACTTCCATAGATATGAAGTCTGGTCAAACTTAAGAGTGGTTTGCCTTGATCATTCCTATATATAATTTCTTCCAAATCTTCAAGCCTAAGTAGATCTGTGCTCTCATGGAATTTTGTTTTAAAACTATTTTCAAGGGTTTTTCATTCTAAAAATAATGTCAAAGCAGATGAATCTAAAACTACATCATATTAAAAGTAGAAACACATGTGATATAACATTTATTATTGATAAATTTCAAACCAAATTCCTAATAATGGCAACCTAGCATTAATTTAAAATATATGTTTGACAATTTAAGTTGGTACCTGTAAAACATAAAAATATAATCACAACTATTTTATGGAAAAAATATTTATTCATATAGAATGAAGATTACTCTAAATGTAGTTATTTGCAGTTGTCAAATGAGAAGTATTCCTAATGACATCCATTCATAAACACTCATTTTATTACCTCAAAAAAAAAAAACAGATCAAATGCACATTTATACAACAAAAACTAGATAGTACATATTTTAAGTGAGGAAAACCTGAAAAATCAAATTTACTCCTTAGTAAAATATTCTATAGTCATCAACTTTGCCAAGAAAAAAAATTTTATGTATATGCATATTTACCTGCTCATTCCTTTATTCTCTCATTCCTCCTCTACCCTATACTTCAAGAAAAACTGTGAACTTTGGGGGCCTCTTTTATTTAATAGTCATTATTTGGATATGAATAAAAGATTTAAAGTGGCTACTGTTCATTTAGTAATAATATTTTAACTGTCTCAAATTACACTGCATTACAATTAAGAATAACTTTGTAAAGACTTTGCTGATCAAAAAAGGCATGACTAGTTTCAGCGATAACTGAGGTCAGAATGTGCATTCCAATCTCTTCCATATGAATTATCCAACCTAAATATATTATTCTGCATATAAAAGATGCCCTTAAAGTAGCCCAGTGTTATTTTTAAGCATTTCTATGATTTAATGATAATTCAATCTCCTTAATATAAGACCTCAAATTTGATAGTCTTTTAATGGATTATTAGAAGAATCTTTGTCCTTGATACCTTGTTTACAAAATGCTAAGCAAGTTTAATTATATTTATTCTAATACTCATGCTATCTTGTGGAGTCAGGCACTTGCTCACATATTTTACATCTGTTTATAAATAAATAAAATCTACTTTGCTTTGCCCAGACTCTTAATTTTATTTAATCTCCCCTTTGATACAGCCTAAAGAACTTTTTTTCACATCCTCTACTTTGGCAAAAAGTTTACTATCTTTATGTTAATAAATTATTAAAGTACAATTATTACTTCAAGTACTATAAGATACAGTTGTGAAAAGCAAGAATTTAACTCATTTCAGTCTTTTTTAGTTAGACAAGGAGAGCTCACACAAGTGTGAATAAACAGAAAGAATCATTACTTTTTAGGAGTATCCAACATTTAAATTAAATCCTTCTTTTGTTTTTCTCATAATGTATTAAAATAACTGTGCCTTCTCACAACCCATGCTGGCTCAATTGTACCCATCCCTTCCTCTCTACCCACCACAGTCCTCATAGACAAGGATTTCTGGGCAATCCAATATCCAAAGTAAAAATGCAACTCCTAAGAAATGGTATTAAAAAGAAACTATTTGGAACCTAGCTTCTTGAATATATGTTAACTGGGCTACAGTCACACAGAAATCTTGAGATACACACTTACATACACGCCTGCAGCAGGCACACACAAGGAACTTTGGACAGAACAAAAAGGTGTTAAGTCCACCTTCACACATGGATTCTTAAAGCTGCTGCACTTACTGGATGATTCTCTGCCTCCTGGGGATTAGTTATTGAACTGACAGGTATCCTTAATCACAGTGAGCACTACTCTGGTCGCTTTGGCCACTATACAGCCCTGGGTGCTTCAATATTAAATTAGTCAGGAACGTTTATTAAGGCAACATGAAGCTTCCCTTGGTTGTGCACAAACCAAGCTTAGTTTACTACTGTAAAATAATGACCTCAGAAAACTTGATGATGACCATGTCACAGGCCCTGAAGATTCTTTTTGTTGTTTTTTTTTTTTAAGAGAGAAGGACAGTTAGAGAGAGAGAGAGAGAAATAGAGAGAATCAATTTTTATTTAGTTTTTCACATTGCTTTCATTGCTCTGACACTTGGTCTTGTACGTGGGTGCTGGGGTTTGAACCTGTGTACTCAAGGATGCCAGGTAAGCGCCATGACCACAGAGCCACCGCTCCAGCCAGGTGAATATTTAACTTAAATCCTACTGCCTAGTCACTGCTGACATATTACTTATCCTGCTGCTTCCAAGCTTCCTGACTTTCCCAAAGCCTTTTCCACTGCACTTATTCACATCACTCCAACTGTCAAGGTTACTGGCCTAAAATGAATCTTATATATGTGTTTATTTGAAAAGTGATAGAAAACAGGGAACTATCTGAAAGTAACATAAAAATCTATTAAAACATAGCTCTATACCTGGAACTTCCCAGAAATTTTTTAAGGATAATAAATTATCAGAAAAATGCCAAGGTAAAATATTAATAAAGAAATGCAAATAGGCTTTCTGATAGGCTAACAAGTCAACCTCAAAGTGAAGAAAGGACACTAGACTTTTTCTGCATTGCTAAGTTATTACAAAATTATACTGACCTTGTGTGTGCATATTATAAAAATCATCCATTTGTGTTGTCAGGAATTACTTTGGGCTAACACTGGAAACTGTACCTGAAGTGAATTCCCAGTGACAAGTTCCTCATTAATCATCATTTTGAAACATTCACACTTTAACATAGTCTTTTATCTCACTGTTTAAAATTTCAAGTAAATGGGACATCCCCAAAATTTACCTGTAAAATACATTTTTCCATCCCTCCTAAGCTCTTAGCATCTGACATGTTTGCCAATTTATAATGAAAGGTCACAGTGTAAACAGTACAGCTTCATCTAGGAAAAAACCCATTTAGCATAAAACACTGTCACTTGTGTACCTGTCATACAACATGGAAAAAATAATTATATTAAGAAAAAAGTACACAGCATTATTGTCATTGAAATCCTAACACATAAGTTCTAATAAAATTGTTCTAGAGTTCTTTATTGTGTAGTAACTTAGTCTCTAAGTAATTATCAATTTCAGTAGTCAAGAAAGCTACTAGGAAAAAAACACAAAAAAAGATTTGATTTTTAGACTGTATGGATCCTCTTATAAATAAATACCTTTATAAAAATTGTTTAATAAAACAAAACAATGATCAGGGTAGGAACACCAAATCCCTGGTATACATCCAGTCTTCACTAGACATCTGACAAGATACAAACCACTCAATTAGCCTCATTTTCGTCATCAGTGAGATAAGGACAGAATGACACTCTACCACTAGAATTGAATCAGATTATATGTACTGTGTACACTGCCTGGGATTATGTCATAAATAAAAGATGCTTTAAACTTTCATCTATATAAAAGAATAATTTATGAGGGGGTTAGGTTCTAAAAGAGATGAATACTGAAATACCCTTTCTTTAAAGTTCTCTGATACTATTATTAATATTCAGATTTTCCATAAATTGAAGATAAACCACTATTAATCTTATTTATTTAGGGGATAGAGCGGTGGCTCAGCAGTTATGGTGCTTGCACAAGGACATGAGTTCGTACCCCAGCACCACATAACAAAGTGTTGGAGCAATGAAAGCCAAATGAAAAACTAAATAAAACTGATATTTTCTCTCCCCGCCCTTTGGGGAAAAAACTATTTATTTATTCATTCATTCATTCATTGCAGTATTGGAATTCATTCATTCATTCATTCATTCACTCCAGTATTGGGGATTGAACCCAGGGAACTCCACCACTGAGCTACATCCCTCACCCTTTTTATTTTTTAATTTGAGATAGGGTCTTACTCAATTGCCCAGGCAGGCACTGAATTGGCAGTCATCCTGCCTCAGCCTCCTGAGTAGATGGGATTACAGGTGTGCACCAACATGCCTGGTTCAATACCAGCAATTTTAAAACACTACATAAAAATCATTACAGAAAATAAAAACCTTTTTTAAGAAATGCTTTTTGAATTTAATATCTTCTTTTGACTACATAAATTCATGCAAAAAATAGGGTTCTATAAATTTAAACTGTATGTCTGATGAAACACCATAGCTGAAATTACAATGCTAGAGACATTTTTAAGACTAGTACAACTCAAGATGCAGTCTTGTTCATAATAAACTCTTGTGAATTAAGACTGGCATCTTTGCATCTTTCATCTTGCTCTGGTGTCTAATATCTACTTTAGATGATTATTTTGAAGCCAGAATTCAAGGCGCCCAGACTTTTGTTTTGTGCAGATAAATCTTATCAGACAATGAAATGTAAAGAGACAACTTTTTAAACAGAAAATGTGAAAATGTAAAGACATCACTTCAAAACACAGAAAAATGTTCAGAGCAGAGGCTCTCAACACCAGTAGTCAAGCTTCTCAGTAAGCAATAAGGAAGTCACTATTTATAGAAAAGGCTAGAATAAAAGGAAAGACAGAATGCAAATATCACTACTGAATAGTCTATAAAAAGGTAAAAAAGTTAACATGTTAACAATGATCAGTGTAATACTCACAAAAGAAAACTTTTCACATTCACAATAAAAACACAGATGTCACAAATGATTAAATTTCCTAATATTTGCTTACAGCTTACATAATGTTTAATGAACACTAAAATTACAAAGCCAAATATTTTCCAAAGTTTTTACACTAGAGATCTGTTGCCTCATTAAAACACAAGAATCTAATACATCAATATGCTTATTGAAACAGACAAACTTAACAACTAGACTGATAAAATTCTGTTAAAGAAAAGGACAAGAGTTGTGTCAATAGTTTCTGACTTTATTTTATGATTTAGATTCCAAATCAGTATAATAACTCTTGACCAGAATATCCAATTCATGTCTTTTGTTCCAGATAGCACTCAGTCCTTTGCTCTACTTCTGTCAAGTTTTTTCCTACTTTCCAGTTCTTTTCTGCAAAGTCACAAAAATGGCAATGGTCTCTTCTTAGTCCTCACCCTCCTCTGTAAAATTTCACATGCCAAACTATCTGCTCCTTGGAATTCTCTACTCTCTCTGAGCTTCTCAAATAGTATACCTTCTGAGCTCTCTTCATTCTTTCAGAACTTTCCTTTTCAGATTTCTTCACCACCTCCTTACTCCATCTGCCCCTTAATTATGAATAACACCTAAGAGACTGTTCTCAACCTCCTCTCTCCCCATTCAATGTTGCCATATATCTCCACAGGTGAATATTTCTATGACACCTCAAACTAAACATGTCCCAACCTAAAATCATTCCTAACTCCCAACATCTAAACAACCTTATTATCACCATAATTATTTTTTTTTCTCCTCCAGTTCACCTCAAAATATAATCTGATACCAAGCCCCCATGGATTTTGGGTTAATCCCTGCCATCCTCACTCTCACTCAGCAGCAAGGACTAGGTGTCACGTTCAGCTAAAGTCACTTACTACGCGGACTTTGATAAAGGCAAGCAAGCATCCAAAAGCCTTGTCTTCATTTGCTGTCTCATTTCCTAAACAACCCAGATCCAACTAAGAGTCTCAGTTTAACACAAAAAAAGCTAACCCTACTTGACTAGCAGAAAGAGGAGTTTATAAAAGGCTACTGGGCCTATCACACACTTGTTAGGAAGATGAAGAACTGTCCTCAAAGGTAAGTTTCTGGAAACAAAACATGTCAAAGATCATGCCACAAAACAGGACTAACTACAAAATAACCATCTCTGCTGGTTAGCATCCCACAGAGAGCCACAGAAAAGCAGCCCTGGTCAGAAATCAATCCTTCAACCAAGGGGAAGACACTGCTGCTACCAAAGGCACAAAACCACCTCCCAACAAAAATGGAAGCTCTGTGCAGTTTCTTTTCTTCAGTTCCAAATCAAAGTCAGGTGAAGTCAAACTCTATGCCTACGATCTAGGTACAAAAGATGATGAGAATTTGAGGTCTGCCTTCCATGTTGGTGAGATTAATTCCTACATTAGCAAGACTAAACTTATATTAGGAAAATTATCCCACATGTATAAAACTATTCAAAAGCTGACAGCTAAATATGAACACAACTACTATTACCATTACTGAATATATTCCTGTCCCTGCCTGCAAGCTTATAATGAATCCAACATCCTACCAGTTTGGTGAGTGCATGTCAATACACTTGTTGGAACCGGACCCAAGAGATCAGGTAACCCAGATCTCTTGCCTGGAGCCCAAATTCCCTAAGTACTGCCAGGCACCAAACCCTGACAGACAACACCTTGATCCTAAGATTAATATCATCTCCTTCCTCTCTCTTCTACCCAAGGTAGACCACCAAAACTCACATCAATGCCACTACAGACTTCAGGTACTGACAGAAACAAGAAACTCTCGTCACCAAAGTAAACCCTTTCAGATACCAAAAGTCTAGGGTTGACATACACTTTAAACACTAGGGTTTGGATGGCAACTCCCCATATTATGCCCACCCCATTCTCCTGGATTAGTCTTTCCCTACTGCTGGCCACCAGAGCATACTTCTTGCACTCATTCCTTTTCTTCTATCCCCACGGTCAACATTCTTGTCTGGGCAGTCATAAATTCTTATGTGAATATTGCAACAGTGTCCTACCAAATTCTACATTAAAGTCCCCCTTGCACTACCACCACCATCACATAGGCATCTAAACTTCATGTAACATACTTAATTCTTGAAAGGCCAATTTACAAAAGTAAATACAAAAAAAATTAAAGTATGGAAAATGTACTGCAAAATAATTGAATTCCAGTTTTCTAAAATATATTCCAAGAAGAATGGAGATCTACAACTGGCTAGCCATCACCCTCATCACCTTTTGACAATGAGTGCAAATTAGAGATCTGAAAGATAACCAAGTGCAGCAAAAAAAGGTCTACTTTCTGACCAACATAAACAAAAATTAAAAAATGTTTTCTAATTTCCTCTTTACAGACTATGGACCAAGGAGGTGATCATGAAATATGTAATGAATTAATAAGAACACAAAAACAGCCAGGCACAGTGGAACATGCTTATAATCTCAGTGACTCAGAAGACCAAAGCAGAAGGACCACATGTTCAAAGCCAGCCTCAGCAATTCAGCAATGCCCTAAGCAACTTAGTGAGACCCTGACTAAAAATAAAAAACAAAAAGGGCTAGGGATATAGCTCAGTGGCAAAGTACCTGGGATTAATCCCCTATACGAAAAAAAATAGGAAACGTGACTTTAGCCCATCACCACCCCTAAATTTACTATGCTTAATTATGTCCTTAATCATACTTTATCTTCTTAATTTAGCCCTCAGCTTCTTTTATTAAAATCACTTTTTTTTTTGAAGGTCAAAGGTCTCTTTACTAGGGATGTATGTCACAGCTTGGTGGGTCAGGGATCAATTGAGCAAAGAAAGGCAGTAGGGAACACATGATCACCATACAGTTGTGATTTACTAAGAAATCTTTATGACTGGACATAGAGAAAACTTTAAGCCCAAAATGCTAATTCTAGATAGTTGCACCATTATTGGATCAAAAGTTGCCAAGAGGGCTGGAGCTGTGGCTTAGCGGTTATGGCACTTCCCTGGCATGCACAAGGACGCAGGCCTGAACGCCGGAACCACATACACAACGAAGTTTAAAAAAAAAGAAAGAAAGAAAGAAAAACCAAATAAAATTGATTCTCTCTCTCTTTCTCTCTCTCTCTCTCTCTCACACACAGAGACACTGTCCCTCTCTCTCTCTTAAAAAAAAAAAGTGATAGCACTTTCTGGGGGAGTCAGAAAGTCTGTATATTTAACTTAAAACCTATAGCATAACTTTACAGAGTGTTGAACAACTTGATTTAATATATCATTTTGAAATCTGAATAAATCCATAACTTCCATGTTGATTTAGTAAGGGCAAGGTTCTCGTCAAATCACTTTTGATTAATACAAACTTTCCCTAACCTGAGCTTCCTCCCTAAAATTCTCCCATATTATAGTCCGCTGTCTAGTTATCTTATCCATTAAATCTTACTATTACGGCATCTGTATATGGCCATTTTAGGCCTATTTATGAACATTTCCTATTCTCCTTTGTTTGCTGAGGCATTTTTTTGTGAGGCATTTATTTTACACTACAATTTTCCTTGGAGTTGCCCTGTAGCAACCTTCTGGGTACAAATACATTATTTGCAATGAGGATATAACTTCCTGTTAAAATAATGATTTATAATCTTTGTGTTCCTGTAATTCCAATAGATTAGAAAGAATCTAGATGGGTGTACACATACTTGTCAAATGAAGGAAAATGCAGTTCCTTTTCTTTCTTTAAACTCCAAAAAGTGGAGCAGCCTTGCTCAGGACCAACCATGGGAGGTTCCCCACCTGGAGCACCCCACCCACGTTCCTGCTGGGCTGTTTGAGTCCCACCAGAAGGCTCTCAGGACACCCCTGGTGGGAATCCTTCCAGAGCAACCCTGCTTAGGACCAACCAGGGGAGGTTCCCACCTGGAGCAGCCCAGCCTACCTACGCCCTGCATTCCGGCTAGGGCCTGTTTTGAGTCCTGCTGGAACATAGGTCTCCATTTTGGTAGGTTCAAATTTGCAACCTTGAGCCTGGAACCAAAAGGTAGAGCAACACCAGGACCTAGGCAGAAATAGCATCTGGAAGAAGGTGATCATCAAAGAGTTGGTGGTTCATATGACCTTTTGACTTGCAAGGAAAAACTACCTGGAGAGCTGCCTGCTTTCCCTTCAGGAAATCTCAATTCAGAGATCCACAGGAAACTCATCAAAATGAAGAATCAAACAAGGAGAGGTTCACCTCAAACCCAAAACTCCCCCAAAAAGGGTACCATGGATAGGGGTCGAGAGGAAAACCTTGAAAATATTTTCAATGATCTGATTAGTAAAACGAACAATGAACGAAAAGAAGATATGTTGAAGGGACTAAGTGAGAAGACTGAAGAGATGAAAAACTCTATTATCAAAGAAATAGACATACTCAAAAAGGAAATAACAGAGCTAAAATCTGCAGTCAATGACATGAGAGGAATCATGGACGAATTTAATAATAGACTTCTATGGAAAACAGAACCTCAGCTCTTGAAGAAAGAACTCCTAACAATGAGGACAAGGTGAGCAAGCTAGAGCACACAGATGACAAAAAAGAAAAAAACTCACACAACATGAACAGAATTTTTAAAATGTCGGGGATGAAATGAGAAGAAACAATCTAAAAGTAATTGGTATACAGGAAGAAACTGAAACACAAACAAATGGGATAAGGAATATTCTCAAGGAAATTGCTAAAGAAAATTTTGCCCCTATAAAAATAGAGTCAGATATACTTAACCAGGAAGCTTATAGGACACCCAAAAGGCCTAATCAAATGAGAAGTTCACTAAGACACATCATAGTCAAAATGTACAACAGGGAAATCAAGGAAAGAATATTGAAAGTGCCAAAGGAGAAATGCCAAATCACATGCACAGACAAACCAATAAGAATCACATCTTTTCAGCTCAGACTCTGGAAGCCAGAAGATCTTGGAAGGAGATCTTTCAATGCCTGAATGAACACAATATGCAGCCAAGAATACTATACCCAGCAAAATTTATCTTCTCATTTGACGTGGAAGTAAGAACTTTTCGTGATAAGAACAAACTTGCAGCATTCGTGAACAGAAAGCCAGCATTACAAAGAAATTTTCAAAGGTAAATTCCAGATATAAGTACAAGCTAATATTCCTCAAAACTCAAAAGAAATTCAATAAAGGTACTGGCTATCAACAGACAACTAAGACAGCAGAGAACTTACTAATACAACACAATGAATATGAACCATAACCACCTAACAATTCTAACACTAATTTGTGAATGGTCTCAATGCACCAATCAACCACAGCTCTGATACCAAAACCCAACAAAGACACATCGAAAAAAGAAAAAATCCTTAATAAGGTTCTTGCAAACTGCATTCAAAAACACATCAAGAAAATAATTCATCATGAAGTGGGCTTCATTCCAGGTATGCAAGGCTGGTTCAACATACGCCAAATCAATACATGTGATTCATCACTTAAACAGAATTAAGGACAAAAACCATATGATCATCTCAAAAGATGCAGAAAAGGACTTCAATAAAATCCAACACCCATTTATCCTTAAAACTCTAGATAAAATAGGAATCAAAGGAACTTATCTTAACTTTGTAAAGGCCATATATGCCAAACCCTCAGCTAGTATAATATTAAATGGAGAACTGTTGAAAACATTTCTGCTGAACTCGGGAACAAGACAAGGCTGCCCGCTTTCACCACTTTTATTCAATATAGTGTTCGAGACCCTGGCTGGAGCAATCAGACAGGAGGAAGAAATCAAAGGAATAAGAACAGGGAGGGAGGACGTCAAGCTATCCCTTTTTGCTGATGACAAGATCCCGTATCTTGAAGATCAAAAACAACTCCACCAGAAAACTGCTACAGCTTATAAACAGATTTGGCAAAGTAGCAGGCTACAAGATCAACACCCGTAAATCAATAGCTTTCCTATATGCCAACAATAATAGGGAAGAAGAAGAAATTAGGAAATCGGTCCCATT
>PVKS010051994.1:0-10928 GCA_004027875.1 Aplodontia rufa
AAAAAAAAAAAAAGAGAGAGAGAAAGACAGACAGAGAGAGAATGAATATATCTATTTTTATTGAGTTTTTCACATGAAAAACTGCCTTTGTTGCTCTGGCGGTTTGTTGTGTTCGTGGTGCTGGGGTTTGAACCCTTGTACTTGCGCATGCCAGGCAAGCACCAAAACCGCTGAGCCACCATTCTATCCTGCCTCATTTGCTTTTGAGGCCTTGTAAAGCTCAATAATAATTTGTTGATCATAATAGTTTTATTTTTAGTTTTAGATACCAGGGATTGAACGGAGGGGCACTTACTCACTGAGCCACATCCCCAGCCTGTTTTTTACTTGGAGACAGGGTCTTGCTAAGTTGCTGAGGGCCTAAGTTGCTGAGGCTCACTTTGTACTTATGATCCTCCTGCCTCAGACCCTAGAGCTGCTGGGACTACAGGCATGCACCCAAATGTCCAGCTGATCATAATTATTTTATTTATTTATTTTAAAGAGAGAGGGTCAGTGAGAGAGAAAGAAAGAATCAATTTTATTTAGTTTTTCATCTGGTTTTTCTTCCTCTGACACTTAGTTGTGTATGTGGTGCGAGTTCAAACCTGTGTCCTTGTGCATGCCAGGCAAGCACCACCATAAGTGCTGTGCCACCACTCCAGTCCCATTTTATTTTACTTTTTAAAGGGAGAGGGAATGTTGCGTATGTGATACTGGGGTTCAGACCTTCGTCCTCATGCATGAAAGGCAAGCACCCCAAGTGCAGTAACCACTGAGCCAAGGCTCCAGCCCTGATCATAATTTTTAAGAAAGTTTTTTTTTTTTTTAAAGAAAGAGGGGACAGTGAGAAAGAGAGAAGCAATTTTTATTTAGTTTTTCATGATCATAATAATTTTAAAATATAAACTTTTAAGATTTTGGTCAGATGGAGAATTACTACTAGTAGCTACACGAGAATAGGAGAAATTTACTCTTTGTCATTACAAAACATGGTTTCTCCCTTCTGAATCCCAACCTACCTCTGATTGCACTACTCAACCTTCTCATGTTCTATTAGACAGCTACCTTTGAATTCCAGAAACTGGAATTATTCTAGAACATGAGAGCTTTTTTCTTGGGGGGATGGGGTGGTACTTCAGGTTGAACCCCTGGGGCATTCTACCACTGAGCCACATCCCCAGCCCCTCCCCTTCTTTTTTATGTTGAGACAGGGTCTCCCAGGCTAGTCTTGAACTTGCCATCCTTCTGTCTTAGCCTTAGATTACAAGTATTTGCCATCTCAACCCACAGGAACATGAAAAGAAGTATTGGAAGTGATGCGCTCTGTAAAAGGAGAATTATATAGGGATATAATCAGAGTTCAAATTCCTTCGTACATAGAATATAGTGTTACCCACATTTATTTGAAAAGAATTATATTTCTCTCCCCAAATTTAAACATAATTAGACCTGAGCCCATTTAATGGAAGGTTTTATCTCAAGGGACAGATGAGCAGATTAAAGTAGAGTTTTAATATATGCAAGCAGCCATCGTTTCACTGAGGGTGAATTTAGCAGAAACCATAATTAGTGACTTTTAAAACAGAAATAAATTGATAAAACTCCAAAAGCTAGCCAAAAAGCTGACATATCCTTGTGTTGTTTTCCAAAATAACAGTGTTAAGAATAAGGATTTTGACAAAACAATTTTTCAGGCTGGAGCAATTGCTTAGCGGTTGAAGACCTTGCCTGACATGCTTGTGGACTTGGGTTCAAACCGAAGCACCACATACACAACTAAGTGTCAGAGAAACAAAGGCCAGATGGAAAAATGAATAAATCACGCATGTGAGCCGACAGCAAGCCCCTGCTCACCTTGGCCCCATCCTTGCTCATTGCTCTACATCTACCACAGTCTACCCCAGGCTCAGCAGCAGGTAGGTCTCAGACTCTACCTGCTCCCCCTCTGCAGGTTTCTCCCGAATAAACCTGTTACTATTGAGCCATTGCTCTCCTCTCTTTCCTTCATTTATCTCTTTCCTTACAACCTTTCCCTTAAAAAAATAAAAAAAGAGAGGGAGAGAGAGGGGGAGAGAGAATCAATTTTTATTTCTTTATCTGGCCTTTGTTTCTCTGACACTTATTTGTATATGTGGTGCTAAGGTGTGAACCTGGGTCTTCCCACCTACAACCTGCCAGGTGAGTGCTCCAACAGCTGAGACACCCCTCCCCTTCCCTCTCTTAAAATTTTTTTTTAAAAGTCTATTGTATAACCTTGATTTGCTGCAACTATAAAAACTGGGTGTGGGGGGAGAAGGCATGTCTGATCTTTTCATTTGTGATCTGTACCTTTTGGTGAATTTTTATTTTTTAAAGAGAGAGGGACAGGGAGAGAGAGAGAAAAAGAGAAAGAATTTTATTATTTTTTCATGTGACTTTCAGTGCTCCGAGACTTCGTTGTGTATGTGGAGCTGGGGCTTGAACTCATGTACTTGGCAAGCGCAGAGCCACCGCTCCAGCCCCTTTGGTGAATTTTTTAAAATGCCTTTTTTTTTTTTTTTAAAGAGAGAAAGGGACAGTGAGACAGAGAAAAAGAGAATCAATTTTATTAAGTTTTTCATGTGGCTTTCATTGGTTTGACACTTCGTTGTGTATGTGGTGCTGGGGTTAGAACCTGCATCCTCACACATGCAGGTAAGTTCTGTAACTGTTGGACCACTGCTCCAGCCCCCAAAATGTCAATTTTTAACACAAATTTTACAAATCTTTCTTGACTTTAGAATCTTGGGGAAATAACTATCTACCACCTCAGACATACACAAAGGAGGTATAAGATGGAAGATAGAAGTAGCACATATGGGGGCTGGAGTAGTGGCTTAGTGGTTGGAGCACTTGCCTGGCATGCACAAGGACCCAGGTTGAAACCCCAGCACAACACCACATACACAACTAGGCGTCAGAGAAACAAAGGCCAGATGAAAAAATAAATAAAACTGATTCTTTCTATCACTCTTTCCATCTTAAAAAAAAAAAAAGCACAGTTGTTTCAGGGTCCGAAAAAAGCACAAGCTGACCAAAGCTTCAATGCCACTAGAAGAAAGCAGTAGTTGGGCTTATGTACTTTGGACGTGCACGTTTTTCTGTACAACTGCCACGCTTTTGTTCAGGAGGTTTTAAAAAACGTATCAGTACTTTATTAAGATTGTCATGGAAGAAGAGACATCTCTGGCGCAGGGTTCACGAGAAGTTTCCCAGAGGAGAGGGGGAACTTAACTCAGGACTAGGGAGTGACTTCGCATGAACAGAATTTTAGCAAGAGCCACACAAAGGCAGGTTTACGTAGGAAGGTAGATGTCAAGGGAGACTGCGGCCTCCCTGGAGAGTGATCAGCCCTGACTTAGCTGCTTTTTAGAAGAGCAGCTTCAGGGGCAGGACTAGAGGTGGGATCCAGGGTGGAGCTGCACAATTTAGCCTAGTTTCCCCTGCAATTGAGTATTTCCCTCATTTTCCAAGGGCATGTCACCCAAGATTTACAACTATGCCTTCTACATCTCAATGGCCTGTATATCCTTTAAGAATCACTATTTCTCTCTTTATCCTAAATCTCTCGAGATGACTCGTTTTGTTTTTTGTTTGTTTGTTTGTTTGTTTAAGAGAGAAAGAAGGAAAGTGAGAGAGAAAATCAATTTTATTTACTTTTTCATGTGTCTTTTGCTGCTGATGTTGTGTAGGTGGTGCTGGGCTTCAAACCTGCATCCTTGCACATGCCAGGCAAGTGCTGTAACCACTGCGCTACCACTCCTGCCCGTGACTTATCATTTTGATGGTATAACATTTTCTTGGGAAATGAAAGTATGATAAAAGAGAATTATAGGGGCATATTTACATGGCCTTGTATTAGTGTTAGTCTTTGTGAGTCAAGAGGCAAAATTAAAGATATTATAGATACTTATAAAAAAGAAAACAAATTTCCACAAATATTGTACTAAAGACAACTCAATATACAACTGAATACAGTTTTGTGTGTGTGTGTGATTATCAAGCTACTACTAATGAAAAGGATGGAGATCTTTATTCAAGGGAGAAGGAATTATATTTAGCTAAACTGAGGTTAAGTTACTATTCCCTATAACCAAATGAACCACAAATATTCAACTGTAAAAACCATATGATGAGCTATTTTTTGATCATAGTTCACTAAACCTGGTCTATAACAAAACTGGTATCTGACTAGTCTTTCATTGTCGTTGAGTTGTTTTATATCTCTGTAACTTATAGACAGCTGACTGTGACATAAAATAACTGCTGCTTATGGACACACAAATCATGGCTGGGGGAGTTGGAGTGGTGGCTCAGCAGTTCAGCCCTTGCCTGGCGTGTGCAAGGATGCGGGTTCAAACCCCAGCAAAATGTACACAACGAAATGTGGTTCAACGAAAGCCACATGAAAAACTAAATAAAACTGATTCTCTTTCTCTCTCATTGTCCCTTTCTCTTTAAAAAAAGAAAGAAAGAAAACAGATTAGCCAGAGGAGGTTTAATTAACTTCCCTTGCCCATTGGAAAAGACACTAGTTCTATTTGTGTGTGCAAAATAATCAGTAATTCTTATCTATAAATTTTTTTTTCAGGGCTGAAGACCGAACTCGGGGCCTTGTGAGTGCTAGGCAAGCGCTCTGCCACTGAGCTAAATCCCCAACCCCTATAAATGTTTTACTATTTGGATTCTCCTTTGAATTTTTTGTGACATCTTAGTGAATTCTTCCTTAAATATGAACTAAATAAAATCTTTTATACGTATTCATTTTATCTGTTTGAATCATGTTATCTATTTTGGAAAATTATGATATATTGGAGAAAACAGTAATTTTATGGTGGGGAAGTATGGCAGACACTGACTTTACCAAGTGTTAACATGACTGTCCCTGTGATGGGACAAATCAGCATCTATGTCTCCTACCATTTATGGGTTTTTCCTGTCAAAAATCCATTACCAAATTCGAATCACGAGGAAGAGTCGGAATAAAACAAGGTAATGAGTATTCCATAAGCTAACCTGTACCATCCTTTGCAAAAATGTAAAGGTTATGAAAAGCTGAGAAACTGTTCCAAATTAAAGTGCACTAGAAAGACAGGATTTAACATGTGATACTGAACTCCATGCAGGATCCAGTTTCCCTACAAACAAATTTTTCTTTTGCAGTAAAGGAAAAATGGGGGGCTAGAGTGGTGGCTTAGAGGTTATTGGGCTTGCCTGCCATGCACGTGGACTCTGGTTCATACAACGAGTTCAGGAGCAACAAAAGCCATGTGAAAAATTCAGTAAAATTGATTCTCTCTTTTTCTCTCACTGTCCCTCTCTTTAAGAAAAAAAAGGCATTAGTGGGACACTGGTGAAGCATAAATAAGGTCTACAGATCAGATAACAGTGTTGTATGAATATCTGATCTAATGGTATTTAAATGTATCAAGTCTGCAGCTTTTCCCTCAAGTACCTCTGAAGATATACAGACAATGATAACGCAATTGTGATAAAATGTTAACATGTAGAGAGTCAGGGTGAAGGCTATACAGGAATTTTACATAATTTTTTAGCTTATCTGTGATCATGAAATTATTTCAGAATGAGAAATTTTATGAAAGGGCTATGATTCCATGTATATATTATGAATTCCATATATATATTTTCATATATATATGAATAAATAATATATATGGCTATGATTCCATAATATTTATATATAACACTGCCTTACTTAACAGGTAAGGACAATGATGTAGAAGTGTCCCCCAAAAGTATGTTCCAGAAAACAGTAATTTCAGAGGACATTAATAAAGACTAGACTAACCGGGGGTAGGAGAGACACAAACACTCCCCACTCACCTCCTGATGACCTTAGGGTAAGGTAAGGGAAGTACAAAATGAAAAGGCCCCTCCTTTGTTGACAGCCTCCTCTAACATAACAAACACACTTCAGCTTCCGGCCACACCCAAAAGATTTACTGGCCAGTAATTTCCTCAACTTCCACTGAGCCCACTCCTGCTTTTTTAGCCCCTTCAGTGTGTTACCAGTACTATCCACAGGTAGTACACAATTCAACGCTACTGCAGTTCTCATCTCGTCAAGCATGAGGCTTAGTGCATTTGCAAACTGCATTCACAGCACTCTATGAGCCACAAATAAAACAATGACATGAAGATGCGGCAACCCATCCTGATTTAAATCACATAATAGGGATCACTAGATCTTGAAGAAATGTTAAAGATAAATATTCAGTAATTCTTATAGAATTACCTTGAGAAATGGAATTACAAAAGGACGAAGAGGAAAGTTTGTGGCCTCTTGGAGCTTGCAATGGAATTCTTCAATTGTCACTGTTGAGTTCTGAAAAGAGGAATAATGCTGTTATTCAACTTCCAAAAGTGAACACTGACTGACTCAGTGATGAACCTTTTTAAGTCATAAGGAATTTATGAACTCTGATCTCACTCAAAGGTTAACTAAAGGGGCTGGAGTGCTGGCTAAACAGTTGGAACACTTCCTGGCATGTGCGAGGACCCAGATTCGAACCCCAGTATCACATACACAACCAAGTGTTGGAGAAACAGAGGCCAGATGAAAAAAATAAATAAAATTGAGTCTCTCTTTAAAAAAAAATCTTTTGGTACTGGGTGCTCTACCACTCTACCACCAAGCCCTCTCTTCTCCCACTTTTAAATTTTGAGGCAGGGTCTCACTAAATTGCCTAGGTTGACCTCAAATTTGTGATCCTCTTGTCTCACCTCCCTGAGTCAATAGGATTATAAACCTGTGCCACCACATCTGGCTTTTTATTTTTTACTTAAAGACAGAGATGCCTTTGTGTGTGTGCATGTGGGGGGAGGTGCAGGGAGACAAGGTATCACTAAGTTGCCTAAGACCTTGCTAAATACCTAAGGCTGGCCTTGAAATTGTGAGCCTCCTGCATGAGCCTCCTCGGTTGCTGGGATTACAGGCATGTGCCATCACACCTGGCAAGATGGGTCATGCTCTGTGTTGCCCATGCTGGCCTTGAACTCTGTTCTTCCCATTTCACTTTCCTGAGTAGATTACAGGTGTGTGCCACAGTTCCCAACTCCAAAGCAGAGTCCCTTTTTTTTTGGACTGGGGGATTTTACCCAGGGACGCTTTACCACTGAGCAATATTCCCAGTCCTTTTTATGTTTTATTTAGTGACAAGGTCTCACTAAATTGCTGAGGGTCCTTAAATTGCTGAGGGTGGCTTGGAACTCACATGAGGCTGGCTTGGAACTCACAATCTGTGTAGCTGGGATTTTAGGTCTGCACCACACCCAGCCAAAGCAGTGTCTTGAAGAGTAAAATGGTGGAAAGGTGGAAGCAACCACAAGGTCCATCAACGGATTGATGGATAAGTAAAATGTGGTAGCTCCACAAATGGAATATTACTCAGCCTTAAAAAGCATCAAAATGTTGACATATGCTATCAAGATGGATAAGCTGTCAGGATATTATGCTCAATGATACAAGTTTGTCACAAAAGGCAAATACTGTGGTTCCACAGACATGTGGCACCTACAGTGATCAAATGCGTAGAGACAGAAAACAAATGAGGTAAGAAGGGAATGGGGAACTGTTGTTACGGCTACAGAGTCTTTTGCAAAATGAAAAGAGTTCTGGAGATGGGCAGTGGTGATAATTCCTGAGTCCTCAGGAACTCAGCAAGTCTCAAAAAAAAAAAAAAAAAAAAAAAAAAAAACAAAACTGTGAAGGTAGCTCAATGGTAGAGCACCCCTGGGTTTATTAATCCTCAGTATCAATTAAACACAAACAAGCAAACAAAAAAACGGTAAGTTTTAGGCCAGATGGAAAAAAAATTAATAAAATTGATTCTCTCTTTTCTTCTAGCTTTAAACTGGGGGGAGGGGGGCATGCTAGAGTGGTGGCTCAGTGGTTGGAGCGCTTTCCTGACATGTGCAAGGACCCAGGTTCGAACCCCAGCACCACATACATAACTAACTGTCTGAGAAACAAAGGTCAGATGAAAAAACTCTTTCTCACCCTCTCCCTCTCTTAAGAAAAAAAATAAAAAATAAAAAATCTACAGGAGAGGCACAGTGGCATTCCTGAAATCCCAGTGGTTTGGAAGGCTGAGGCAGGAGGATTCCAAGTTCAAAGTCAGCCTCAGTAACTTAGTGAGACCCTCTCTCAAAAAACGAACAAAAACCACACACCACACACACACACACACACACACACACGTATATGTATATGTGTGTGTATATGTATGTATGTATGTATGTGTGTGTATATATAAAAATATAAATAAAAAACCAGCTGGGGATGTGACCCTGTGTTTAATCACCTCTGGGGCTGAATCCCCAATGTCCCTACCCAACCTTCCTCCCACCCACCCCACACAAAAAAATCTACAGCTTCTCTGATGGCTGTGATTGTGAGCCATGTTCTCAGGACAATAGAGATGCTGTCCTTACCACCAGCGCTAGAACGAGAGTCCGAACCTTCTCCCCAATCTCAGGTGAGATGTCATTGCCAAACTGCTGCAGAGTAGTGAGAAAGCGTTTCAGCTTGCTGAGCTGCCGAGCCCCACAAGTGGCTGGTAATTGCTGGTTTGTTAGTGCAGAAGAGGTGGATGAGGCAGGACCGTTGCTGAATCTCTGTGGTGGTGATGGGGCGCCATTCAGGGTAGGAGGAGAATGATTGATGCCATTGCTTACTGAAAGAAAGCCAAAAATGAAAGACCCAGTTTAACTACATGGCAGGAGAGCCTACTTGGTATCTGGGGTTACCACCATGCCCAGCTACTTATTTCTATATTTACACTGCAATTAGATTACACATCTTCATGATCGCTGCCTTGCATATTTGGTATTCTCTAATTAAGATTTTGAAAGTCATATATATACCATATGTGTTTTTTGTTTTTGTTCATTTGTTAATAAAGGTACGTTTTCAGGAAAATAGTGCTAAATGCTTCCCTACACAAAAGACTAACAAGCAGGGCTGGAGCAGTGGCTCGGCGGTTACTGTACTTGCCCGGCATGCAACAGCACACGAGTTCAAACCCCAGCATCACATACACAACTTAGTGTCCGAGCAACAAAAGCCATGTGAAAAACTAAATAAAAATTTATTCTCTCTGTCTCTCTCTGTTTCTCTCTCTTAAAACAACAACAACAACAACAAAAAACTAATGAGCAGAGAAAAAAGGATGAAATCTCTTCTGTTTCCCTTTACAAAAGATTACTAAAGCTACTGGAAAGGAAAGCTAAACACTCAACCTTGGCAATACAGAAAATTAGTTATAAGGACAAGACACTCTCATTTCTTTTTCTTTTTTTTTTAAAGGTAGAAAAGGGACAATGAGGAAGAGAATCAGTTTTATTCAGTTTTTCATGTGGCTTTCGTTGCTCCAACACTTCATTGTGTACATGGTGCTGGAGTTTGAACCCAAGTCCTTGCACATGCCAGACAAGTGCCATAATCACTAAGTCACCACTATGGCCCCTCTATCATTTCTTCATTTTTCACAGAAAGGTCAATTTTCGGCATACAGCTGCCTTCTTGAAGCAATGCGATAAAAATCAATGTGCTTTTAGCCACCCCACCCTGAACAGCTGATAGGCTTTTTTACAGCCTCCTGAATAAAACCCTATGCTTACATTTTCCAAAATAACCTATACCTACCTTCACACAGCCAAATGTGGAGGTAAAAAATATCAAATTTTTATTTATTCATTTTTTACCATGTGGCATTTCAATACATGTGTACAATAAGGCTGAATTTACATATGCATATGCCTATTGTCTTCTCTTAAAATTTGGGGGTTTTGTTTTGTTTTGTGCTACCAGGTGTTGAACCCAGGTGCACTTAACCACTGAGCCACATTCCCAACCCTTTTTATATATATTTTTTATTTATTTATTTTAAAGAGAGAGAAGGACAGTGAGAGAAAGAGAATAATTTTTTTCATGTGGCTTTAGTTGCTCTGACACTTTGTTGTGTACGTGGTGCTGGGGTTTGAACCCACATTCTCGTACATGCCAGGCAATAGCCACCACTCCAGCCCCAATTTTGGGTCAGGATCTCACTAAGTTGCTCAGGGCCTCACTAAGTTGCTGAGGCTGGCTTTGAATTTGTGATCCTCTTGCCACAGCCTCCCTGGGATGACAGTTTTGTGCCCAAACACCAGGGTGTGCCTTAAAATTTGAATAATAAGCGAGTGTTTAAATCTGTTTCATTTCAAGACAGTGCCCACATCTAAAGTTGTTAACCTTTGAAATACAAAATATTATTAAAGAAAAGGTTATCAAACTATGTTTCTTTTACTGTGGCTCCAACTGAAGGCTGCAATTGCCAATTATTCAATTTCAAATGTTTTAGGAAAACAATAAATTAAACCTTCTACTAAGGCTGTATATCTTATACTCTCTTGCCTTTTTTTTCCTCCCCCAATGGCATTACTGAAGATCAAACCCAGGGTACCACAAAAGCTAGGCATATGGTTTACCACTGAGCTACATCGAGCTACATCCCCAGCCCTCTCTTGCCTTTTAAAACAATAACCACACAAAACAAGTGCAGTACACATAGCATTTAAACAAAACAACACATAAAGCATCTACCACAATGCTGCCACGCCTTGTGCTTTACACAAACACCTAGTGTATTCAGGTTTATGCGGCAAAATAGCTACAAGAGGGTCAACATAAACTGGGGCTGGCAGCGCTGGCATGAAAGGTACAATTAAAATCAGAACACATATATGGGCTGGAGCGGTGGCTCAGCAGTTCAAGTGCATGCCTGGCATGTGTGAGGACCCAAATTCAAACCCCAGCACCTTGTATACAACTAAATCTCAGAGAAACAAAGGCCAGATGAAAAAATAAATCTGATTCTCTTCTCTTTTAAAAAAAAAAACAACATACGTAAGTACCTAAGTCTAGA
>PVKS010051995.1:0-10943 GCA_004027875.1 Aplodontia rufa
TCTAGTAATATGAGTTAAATCCAGATAAGATGTAATGCTTTACAATCTAATACTTTTTTTTTAGAATTATAAAGGGAAAGGGAAGGGAGGGATAAAGGAGGGTAATTGGGGGGGGCACTCCTGGAGATAATTGCAATATCCAGAATATTTACACATTTTATACACATTTTATATTATTTTGTTAAAATCGTGTAAGGTTGTTCAAAAAATAAAAAAAAATTAGGAGGATGTTAATGCAAGTTGAAATATCCTCAGTCAATGGAGGATGAGCTAATAGATAAATGTTTGTTAATAAAGATAAATAAATTCATCTCTGAACACAAACATCACTCTCTAACACACACACACACACACACACACACACACCCTCAACCTAGTCAGTAGGAAAGGATTCTGTTTTGCATATGATTTCAATGTGCTGAAGCAATGTAACTCCTGGTGGCCTTTGATAAGATATTCTCAATTGTAATTCTATCTGCACACACCATTTAGTGCATCCAATGTCCTCCTTTACTTTATTTTCTAAGGCCTGAGATATGGCTGTGAGCAAGAGTAATTATCTTGTCTTTATTAGAGGAAATACTTCTCATCAATCACTATTTTCATATTTTCTAATTCTCACTGGTTATTCCCTACTTCAAAAATCTGTTCCCCTCAATTGGTTTTAGTAAACTTTGCTTAGAAACAGAAGTCTAGAAGATCCACAACAAATCTTTCTCAAGGCAAGCAGACCAGAATTTACTAGAAAAGAAATAGCAAAAATATAGGGAGAACTCATGAATGAATATCTCAGAAACTATCTTTCCACAGAAATATTCCTTCTAAAAGGACACTTCTGTACTGAATTATTTGCTATTTGAAAAATTTGACTTAGAGATGCAGAGTGTGGTCTGGAAGGCAGATATCATTAGGAAGATGAATGAGTATAATCTTTTCTTTCTCCTCCTTAAATCACTGGAAAGCAACAAGCAATGCATCAGTTTAGAAGCACAAGCCAAAACTGACCTCTGAAATTTACTTCTTTGCATAGGAGAATTGCCTGCAAAGTCGAGTAACTAGCAAGAAATTTCGACTCATGAGATTAAACTTAGAACACCTTAAAGTGAATTTTTGCAGTTGTTTTTGACATTAACTTATTTCCTTATTTCAAACCCAACAGCCCATCCAGCACATTCAACTAATTGTTTTTCATTTAATATATAATTTATACATATAGTTTCTCATTAACTTTAGAAATAGAAATCTGATTCGTAGGTTAAATAGATTCAATTCTGATCTTAATATTATTTATATTTGGCAATGGTACACAACATCAAAAAAAAGCATATGCCTCTCTTTATATGGAAAGATTTTTCTCTCTTATCAAAAATATATACAAGTGCTGGTGTGAGCGTGGCTGGGTGGTTATGGTGCTTGCCTGGCATACGCAAGTACATGGGTTCAAACCTCAGCACCCACATACACAACTAAGTGTCAGAACAACGAAAGCCAGCTGAAAAAACTCAATAAAAATTGGTTCTGTGTTTCTCTTTCTTACTGTCCTTCTCTCTAAAACAAAAAGTATATATATATATATATATATATATATATATACGTATGTATACTTGTATATATATACGTATATATATATACATATATATATATATGTATTAGTGGAGTCTGTATATAGTTCCACAAAATTATTATTCCAGTTCTCACTGGAATAAAACTTTCTCCATGTTAACCTTTGTCCTAAGACATCAATTTTAATGCTCTTGTCTTTCTTGTCTTTTTAACCCTAGTATGCTGTAATATTACTCAGAATTCATACAATAAAAGCTTTTGGTTTACTGAATTCTCTAGGTTTAATATTCCAGATCTATTCAATTTTTCTCAAAAATCATTACTCAGATTTAATGATATATTTTTTATTTCATATAAAATATTGAAAAAATTGTACACATGCTACTAACATTGTGGATATATATAAATTATACTAAAAGTTTATCCCTATCACTTATTTACTTAACATTTATTGAAGATGTTGCTATTTGCAATGTTTTGAGGTATATTGTATTTAAGAAATATTAATCTATTAGTCCTTGGGCCAATAAATGGTGCAGATAAAAAAAATAACTGTTTAGGGAGATGGCATGGGTGAATGAAAGACAACTTATTTCAAATGTGTTCATTGCAAGGTGAGAAAAAAAGGAATCATTTAGGCTTATGGAACCTATTGAGTTAAGACACAGTGCATGGAAAGAAGAGAGTATGTATAGAAATAAATGAGTTTTGAACAATATAGACTTTGTAAACAGGGGTTAGTAGATGAAAAGGAGCACTATGGCAGGTTAGTAAGATCTCCAGAAATTGTATCCAGACAGACATATCAAGTTAAATGATCTGCACAAGAGCAAAGCAAACCAGGTGAGAGACAATAGTGGATGCTTTCAATACAGCAAAAATACTCACTGAGGAAAACAGGAAGGAAAGACTTGCCTATGTCACCCCTCCCCAACTCCAAGCAGTACAGCATGGAGAGAGATGCCTCTTAACTGGGACAGAGTGGAGGAATAAAGCCCTGGTCTTAAACTTGAATCCAGCATGGATTCACATGGTGAAACTTCATACTGAGCAGAGTCCTCCATCTCTACCACCAGATCAGTACTCATGGATTTAGCCAGCTGGCAAAAATCTGCTCATATTGCTCATATTACTCATATTACTCTCCAAACTTGGGCAGCAGAGTAAGACACAAGAATCTACTGGATTTGAGAACAGAGCATAAAAACTACTAGACCTTGTAATAGAGCCCAGTACCAGTTCTGTTTTGATGGGACTTAGAACTGGATCAAAACTAGGAGATGAAGATGATAGATGATAGGTAGATAGATTATAGATAGACAGATACTTGATAGATAGATATGCCAGAGATCATAAATGGAGCCTCTAGACCTGTCCTAGCATCAAGTGGAGACCTTTGAGCTTGTGGAACAGTCTTCAGCACTTATCATTGCCAATTCTAGAAAGAGCTTGGGGCACACACCTTCTTTAAGACTAAACAGGTCCGTGCAGTTGTCAGATTCAGCTATGCTCCAATTAACAGCAACAGCTGCTATTTGGTGCAGCTATTACCAAGCTAGTGTTTGCAGATGGAGCTCTATATCTGCTTATGTACCAAGCAAAGTGCTGTGCCGGAGGATGAACTAATATTTCAGTTTGTTTTACTGTTAGTTCTGGCACAAGTCTTGGTATACCCTGAAACTATGCAAGTCCTTATGAATGCGAGATTATTAGCATCAGCCTAGGTAGTCAAAGAGACTTCTTTCACCAAAATTAGCCTAACATCAAGCAGCACACAGCATGGAACAAGACCTCATTTTGGGGGGATATGACAGGGCAGAGGTACTGGTCACTGCCCTGGAACTTAGTGCAAGACTAGTGAAAAACGAACACATGGGAGATTCTCACAGCTTACATCCTCAGTCCTAGCTGTAGGTGAGGCATCTGAAATAGTCCTAGAGCCAGGAAAGGCAAATGACCCTTTTGTATTGGACTTATAATCCACCAGCATCACCTGTGAGTGATTATAGCATTCTTGGGCCATGAGACCCCATAAGGAAAGAAGCAAGTGGAGAAAACAAAGAGGAAGAGTTGTGATAATTATAATTAGGCATGTCCACATAAGCAAACTTCCATTACAGCCTCCAGCTTTACTTACTTTGGTAGGGCTGTCACATCTTAAGTTATAATAAAAAAATAATTTTTCCTTTTAAATGTCCATGTATGGTCATGTTCTCCTGCCAGATGTTTAAGACAAAGTTGGTCAAAATTGACCTTGTTCTTCTCTATTCTAAGGGTCAGCTGAGATTCCTCAGAGATCATTCTTTGGAACATGTGAGAAACATCTTGGCTTCTTGACTCCTCTAATAATTGCCATCTGCCAGGCTGGGTTAGGGTCTTGCTGACCATACATGGCTGCTTTGGAAGCATCAGAGACATCCCTCTCCAATGTTCCTTCTCTTTGTAAAATTTGCACTGATTGGATTCCTTTTCCCCAGTTTCCTCTTTATCCCCTGATCAGGAGATTGGGTGACTCAGCTGGGTAGTAGTTAGTGTTGTCTCCTCATTCTCTGGATCCTAGCTGACCTTAAAGGGTAAGAACAAAAATATTGGATGTTTTTTCCTTAGCCCTTTTACTTCCTTGACTTTGGTTTCCAAATTTTTTGTTTTAAACATCCTTCAAGTCAGTAAAACCATCATTTTAAGGAAACTCAAGGAGTTCCAATAGAACAAAGAGAAATTAATTCAGTCCTCTAACAGCGAACTGAATAGAGAGATAGAAGTAATTTTAAAAGCCACAGAGAAATCATTGATTTGAAAACTACACTAAAGTGAAACTAAAAATGTGATAGAGGTCATCAATAGCAGAATAGACTAAGGAAAAAAAAAAAAGAATTAGCTCCAATACAGGCCAGTTGAAATTCACAGAGGAAAGAAAGAAAAAAAAAAAGAGTGAAGAGGAAAAAAGTCATCTAGAGGAATTAAGAGGCAACAATAAGATGTCACAAAATTGGCTTACTGGGGTTTGAGAAGGTCTTGAAAATACCAAAGAAATACAAAGTTCACTTGAAAATAATAAGTCTTCCAAAGTCAATAAAGGCTGAAAATATTCCAGTAAAGGAAATTAAAAGGCCACCAAACAGATTTAACTCAGCCAAATCTATGCTAAGACATTTTCTAATGAAACTCTCCAAAGTGAAAAACGTAGAGAAAATTCTAAATGCTGCAGGAGAATGGAAACAAATAATGTACAAAAGTGTTCCCATTCCCCTGACAGCACTCCTCAGTAGAAACTTATAGTCTGGTGAATATGGTATCAGATATTCACAGTTTTGAAGGAAAACAAAAATAAAAAAGGGCCAAACCAAAATATTGCACTCAGCAATCTTCTTTAAAAATCAAAGAGAGAGGCTGGGGCCTCCATGGTTATGGCGTTTGCCTTACATGCGCGAGTACACGGTTTCAAATCCCATCACCCACGTACACAATTAAGTGTCAGAGCAACGGAACCCATGTGAAAAACTCAATAAAAATTTATTCTCTCTCTCTCTCTCTCTCTTTCACTGTCCTTCTCTCTTAAAAAAATTTAAAAAAAAGAAATCAAAGAGAAATAAGGCATTCCAAGAAAAACAGAAGCTGAGAAAATGTATCTCAAACATACCTGTTCTACAGGAAATACTGAAGGAATTTCTTCAAACTAGAATTAGAAACATTAATGACTAATTTGAAAACATGAAAGAGTAGAAAACTCTCTGGAAAGAGTAAGTATACTGATAAATTCAGAATTATCTAATATTGCAAGCATGGTACATCAACCATGCATTGTTTTACTATGAATACTAATAAGTAAAATAATAAATAATAGCAATTAATATGATAGTAGAAAATAATATAGGAAAATGTAAAATATGATAACAAAATTCAAAATGTTGAATTTTGAGTGGAGTGCAAGGGTAGTTTCTTAATAGTATATTTTCTGTCTTCAAATTATGTTCTTCATAATCATGTTATCATTTTAAATTAGTTGTCACAATCTAAAGAATTTTTTAAAGTTTCATGGTGACATCAAATAAACAATAATCAGCAAGAAATCAAAACATGCTACTAGAATAGATCACTTAGCCATAAAGGTAGTCTATATAAAATTGAACCAAAAAAAGGAACCACAGTTAAACTAGAAAACAAATTTAAAAATGTCTATAGTACGACCTAATTAGCTTGATTATAAATGGAATAAATACTCCAAGTAAAAGGCAGAGTATTAGTTAACTTTTTCTTCGCTGCTGTGACCAAAAGATCTGACAAGAAAAATTTTAGGGGAGGGAAAGTTTATTTGGGGCTCATGGCTTCAGTGGTCTTAGTCCACATATGACTGACTCCATTGCTCAGAAGAGTGTGGTAGAGGAAGCAGCTCAAGATATTACAACAAGGAGGAGAGAGAGATTTCCCTTACCAATACAGTCCCCGAAGGCATTCCCCCAATGACCCACCTTCTCCGGCAATCATACCCTTCAGTCACCACCCAGTTAATCTTGATCAGGAGATTAATGCATTGATTAGGTTAAAATTCTCATAACTCAATCATTTCACCTCTAAACACTCTTGCATTGCCTCAGACATGAGCTTTTAGGGGATACCTCATATCTAAACCATAACAGAGTGACTAGGGAAAAAATAAAAAATCTATTATATTATAAGACATTCACTACACCTTTAGTGACACACATTAACTAAAACTGAATTGTGGAATAAGATTTCCTGCAAAAGGATTCTAAAAGAAAGCAGGAGTAGTCATATCTACATAGCAGATAAAATAGACTTTACATTAAAAGAAGCAAAAAGAGACAAAGAAGGCCATTATAAAGGGGCCAGTTCAGGAAGATGAAATAACAACTCTCAATATACATGCCCTAATTTTAGTGCACAGAAATATATAAAGGAAGTGTTAATATATCTAAAGGAAGTTAGAAACTCCAATGCAATATTAGTTGGGTACTTTAACACTCTGCTTTCAATAATGGACAGATTGTCCAGTCAGAAAATCAACAAAAAGCCAGTAGAATTGAACTGCATTCTAGATAAAATGGACTGTAATTAATAGGCATCTACAGAATTGCATCTACAGAATTTTCCCTCCAACAACTATAAACTTCAGAATGCACATTCTTTTCATCAAGGTATGGAACCTTCTCTAGGATAGACACTATGATGAACTGTAAAACAAGTCTCAATACTTAAAAAAAAAACTGAAATCACATTATATATATTTTCTGATCACAATACAGCAAAATTAGAAATCAATAAGAAGAAAAATTTTGAAAAGTATATAAATACATGGAAACTAAACAACCCTCTTTTAAAAAAACGAATGGAATAAGGAAGAAATCAAGAAGAAAATTAAAAATTTTTCTTCAAGTAAATGAAAATGGAGACACAACATACAATATCCTATGAGATATAGAAAAAGCAGTTCTTCATCAAATTTATAGCAATCAATGCCTATATAAAAAGCAAAAAGATCTCAAATAAAAAACCTATTTTCTTCCTCTGAAGGAACTACAGAAACAACCTAAAATTAATAGGAAGGCAGAAATAAAATAGTGACTAAATGTGCAGTATGAAAGATGAATGAAACTTAGATCTGCTTCTTTAAAAATATAGACAAACAAGTAACTAGATTAACTATGAAAAAAGAAAGAAGATTCAAATAAATGTAGAGCTGCAAATGAAGAGGTTATAACTGATATCACAAAATAAAATGATCATTAGATAAGATTAGGCACAACTATATGCCAAAAAATTAATAACCAAAATGAAAATAAATGAAAAATTCCTATAGTTGCATACCCTACCAAATTGAATATTAAAGATGCCGAAAATCTGAACACATCAATAATAGGTAATGAGATGTAATCAGTAATAAAAGTCACTCATCAAAGAAAAGCACAGGACTAGATGTCTTCACTGGTGAGTTCTAGTGATCACTTAAGAAAGAACTAAAACAAATAATCCTTCAGTTCAAAAAGTGAAAGACTTAGCAAAAAAATTTAACAAACTGAAACCAAGGGCATATTTAAAAGATTGTTCATCTTGATTGTACAGGACTCATTCCAAGAATCCAAGGATGATTCACCATATGCACATTAATAAATTTGACACACTGCATAAAAAGAATGAAGGGCTAAAATGGAATGATCATCTCAATAGATGCAGAAAGGGCATTTGATAACTCAACATCATTTCATGATAAAAACACTGAATAACTTAGGTTTAGGGAGGAACATACCTCAACACAATAAAGGCCACAACTAACATTATACTGAAGAAGGAAAAATTAAAGGTTTTCTCTTTAAGATCTCGGACAGTACAAACAAATTCACTTTTACCAGTTCTCTTCACTGGGAAGAATGATAAGTCCTAGCCAGAGAAGTTTGACAAGCGAAAGAGGGAAAGGGCACCTGAATTGAAAAAGAAGAAATCAAATTGTCACAGAGGGTGGATGACATATCTTTACATTAAATAAACCTGAAAAATTCCATCAAAAAACCCTTAGAACTAATAAATGAATTCAGTAAAGTTGTAAGACATAAACATACAAAATCAGTAGCATTACTGTATGCCTATAGTGAGTATCTGAAAAAACTCTTTGATTTTCAATAGCTTCAAAAACATAAAATACCCAGGAATAAAATTTCAAGGACATGAAAAATCTCCAGAATTAAAACTATGAAACACTGGTAGAATAAATTGAATTGGACACAAAAAATGTGAGGACATCCAGTGCCTATGGATTGGAAGATTCTGTATTACTAAAATGTCCACACTACCCAGAGTGATTTACAAATTTAAAATATTTATCAAAATACCAATGATATTTTTTCCAAAACTAGAAAAAAATACTTCAAATTTGTATGAAGTACATACACTCACACATATACATACAACCCCTCAGTCAAAACCAACTTGAGCAAATGAACACAGCAGAAGATATTTTTCAATATCAATACCTTTCCATATATTGATCTCTCACTCTTTCTCTCTATATATATATGTATATATACATATATATACATACATACATACATCTCAAGAGAAGACACAGCGACAAATACATTTTTTAAAACTGCTCAGTGTCACTATTTGTCACAAACAATGCAAATCAAAATGAAATGTAATCTCAGTACAGCAGAATGGCTATTGTAAAAATATGAAAGATAACAAATGCTAGCGAGGATGTGGTTAAAAGGAAACTCTTGCATTCTGCTGGTGAGGATATAATTATGGAAAACAATAAAAAGGTTCCTCAAAAAATTAAAAATAGAACCATCATATTATCAGCTACTCAACTACTTAATATCTGTCCAGTGGAAATGAAATCAATATGTCTAAGGGACATCTGCATTACTAGGACTACTGTAATAGTATCCACAACAGCTAAGAAACGAAAACAACCTGTCTTACCAACTGATAAACGAACGAAGAAAATGTGATATGTATATACCAAGCATATTGAGCTGTAAAATCAAATGAGTTTCTGTCATTTGTGACAACATGAAGATTATTACATTAAATGAGATAAGCCAGGCACAGAAAAGCAAATATGACATGGTCCAACTTGTATGTGGAATCTAAAAATTTGATCTCTTAGAAGTAAAGGGCAGAATTGTGGTTTCCAATTGTGTCAGGAGTAAGGTGAGATAGGGATGGTGAAATTTTGATCAAGGGGCTCTAAATTGCAGTTGAGTAAAAGTACAAATTCGTAGAGAGCTTATGCAAAGTATGGTTACTATAGACTGTGATTTTATACTGTCAATTTAAATGAACTAGAAGAAAAAATTGTAAATGTTTTCACCAAAAAGAAATGATAAATGTTTGAAGAACTTAATATGTTTAATCTTATTATACAATGTACACAAGTATCAAAATATAACCAAGTACCCCATTAGTATGTATATTTTTGTGTATTTAAATATCAGTTAATAAATTTTAATTTAACAATAAGAAAATAAATTCCCACTCCTTAACTACCTTTAATTTGTCTATTTTAGAAATAATATTTATACAGGGAATAATTTTGTAACTTGAGTCCCATTATTTTTGGAAGTCATCTTGTGACTTCAAGAGGAGGTAGTCTTAGTACCAGGAAAATATATGGGGGGGAAAGCCCATAAGTAAATGATACATGGTTCTTACTCTCAAGAACCTACCTATCCAGAGTTAAATTATTCCTATAATAATTGGCTTCAGTCTCCCTCCAAGTTTAAAGAAAGCTACAGTGTTGTTTCATTGTAGCAAAAAGAAAAAGCTGGATAATGTATAAAATTATATTTTTCTTGAATCTAAGAGAGAGCTGAGGGAACAAGTCATCTTGAAATTTAAACTTGAAATTTAAGGAAAGAATACAAATTATCTACACAAGTTAGAAGACAATTGTGTAGTGTTGTTTTCTATTTTATTTTAACTTAATTTTTTTTATGATGTTACTCATATACTTACCATGGATCAGTTATATAGGTAAACCGAATTTTGGCCCCATGACCTTCACCCACTGGTGTTACACAACTGAGTGATACTTTACATTGCTAATGGGACTTTGCAGAAGTATTAAGTTCACAAGTTAGTTTATTTTTAAAATGGATTGATTCTTCCAGGTGTGGTGGCACATGTCTCGAATCCCAGTGTCTCAAGAGTCTGAGGCATGAGGATCACAAGTTTGAGGCAACTTAGCAAGGCCCTAAGCAACTTAGTGAGACCCTGTCTCAAAATAAATAAATAAATAAGTAAATAAATAAAAATGGATCAATTCTGTATTACTCAGGTGGGCCAGTATAATCACAGGAGCTCTTTGCTACACAGCTTGCTCTCAACTAAAAGAAGAGGAGGAATTCAGATAGAGAGTCAAAACATGAGAAGGACACAAATACTATGCTGGTTTCATAATGTGGAAGGCCACATGAGAAGTGTGGATGAATAAAATTCTGTCAACATCCTGAATGAGTTTGGAACCAGATATTCTTAGAGACCCATAAGCGGTGTGCTCTGCTGATACCCTGATTTCAGTCTTCTGATCATCCTAAGCAGAGAAACCACTTCTGAGACACTGCATGGAATTTTAAACTATGAAAAGCTACGAGATAATAAATAAGAATTGACTAAAGGCTTTCTATTTGAGGTAGCTTTCTATAATGGTCATAGAAAACCCACATATCATATATTTACCCATGACAAATAAAATCATTTTCATACAAAAACTTACACAGAAATATTTACATCAACTTTATTTAAAACTACCAAAACTAGGAATTATATACATATGTTTCATCTGATAAATTGATAAAAAGGCATTGTTTCTTTTATATGCCAGTAACAAAATGTGATATTTTTCTTCAATAGTCTAAATC
>PVKS010051996.1:0-10928 GCA_004027875.1 Aplodontia rufa
CTAGGCCCTAAGCAACTTAGCAAGACCTTGTCTCAAAATAAAAATAAAAAGGGCTGGGGATTTGGTTCAGTGATGAAGTGTCCCTGGGTTCAATCCCTGGTACCAAAAATAAATAAATGTTTTAGTTAATGTATATGGCTAGGTACCTTAAACCTCATAATGATCCTTCCTCTGAGAGGTGAAATAATATATCCTAGGGCTGAGGTTAATAAATTATAATGTGGAGTTTCCAGTACAGCTATGATTGCACAACTATAATTTCCGCTCAAAATGTACTGTTCTTCTTGGGATATATGAGGCTGTTTTAGCTTGGAAAAGACTCAAAGATGAGTTCTCTGTCCTCAGGCCTCTGAGGGGGCATTGTAGGAAGAAGGGGGCAGTTTCTTTCCCTGAGGTCAGATAGGTGATAAACAAAGTGAAAAAGATGTGAGCTTTGGATAAGAAATGGCCCTCTTGAGGCAAAGGGACCTCAGAACAGGAACACTGAGGTCTGCAGTTGGAGGAGGGAAGCTCTTCCCTCTCTCTAAGGTATAAGGTATAAGGTATAAGGTATAAGGTATAAGGGAGGAAGTCCATTTTGCCTGACTCTTAAAACCCATTATTCAGGGAGTCAGAACCTGGGAGGAAGTAGCTGTATTCCTTGAGAGGAACTGACAAAAGCTCTGGGGCCACCCTGGAACCCAGAAGTCATCTGGCTGATGATCAGAGAGGAAGCAGACTGGAGAGGAAGCACCCTCCTTGGCACCAGTGATAAATAACAGGCAACAATGGGAAGCCATAGCTTAAGGAGGCTCAGGGCCTTTTGGGAAAAGGAAGTGGGGCCCAGTTCCTCCCATTTTACCTCTGTTTCTTCTTGTGAGTGTGCTCACTGCCAGGGAAGACAAAGAATACAAAATACAGTGATTCTGTCACTTGCCCCAGCTTCTAAAGGCTGAGATTCTTCAAATGATTTGATCTTAGACTACTGAAGTGCCACTAGGGGGCAGTGCTACCACTGAGTTCCAGTTTTGAGACCCTTCTCTGCTTGTCTAGTCCCCAGCCAGGGTCTCCAGCTCTAACTATTATCTATCACTACATACCCTCTCCCTCATGGTTTTTGAGTTCTAAGAAAGAGGTGAGATCTCAGAGTGTCTATTCATCTAATTTTTAAATCATCCAATATTGACTAAGGTTTTCTGTGTCTCAAAGAGAATCCCTAGACTTAGCAAACACCATCTCTGCTCTTAAGAACATAGAGTTATTTACCTATGGGGGCATAGATAAGCACACACAACTGTCTTCTCACAAAGAAGCAAACACATTTGAGGCTCAGGTTGCATGGAGTGCTATGTATAGCATAGGATTTGGAGTGAGTCCTGGGTTCAAATTCTATTCTGCTGCTTGGGTGTATGACATTGGATGGCTCATTTAACCTCTAAAGACTTTACTGAGTAAAATAGTAATCACACTAAAATCTCAGAGATTTTATGATTTAATCCTGAATTAAATAAAGGGCTTGGTGTATAGCAGGCATTCTGATGTGTGCTGTTCTTATTAAGGACTAAACAGGTGGGAATGATGCTGGGAGTTCAGATGAGTGAGTCATGAAATCATGGAAATTTTCTGGCTCAGTAAAGTAACTACTTTAAGTCTAAGTAGACTTGTTGACTTTGCATTCAGAACAGCAACCCTTTTCTTCTATATTTTTCTCTTATGAAATGACTAACATCTGTTATAATGATACTAGTATCTCCATCTTACAGATGTGGAACTGAGGCTTAGATAGGGGAATAGACTTATTTAACATCACAATGCTATAGAAAGTGGTATAGCTAAGGCTTGTTTGTACCAGAGAAGACAGCATTTCCAGTTTTCCCAGTATCTTTAGTCAGCTCTGTTCTCTCTGATTTCCCCATCCCCCTGCTACTGCCATCCACTCCTAAAATTTAGAACCCCAGCTGAGTGTGTTTTGTGCTCACTAGAGCATAGGCCATGTAGAGTAGCAGAAGCAGCAGTGGCAGTAGCCCCTCTTCGAGCTTTCTAGTTGTGCACTGATTTGTGTTTGGGTGGGTGGTTGACACAGCTGCTGCCAAGCCTATAATGGGATATCAGTGGACCTCAGGTGTTTGGGCATTGACGCAGTTTTGCACATAATTTCTCACTCAGTTTTTCTCTTGAGGCCTCAGCCTTGCTTCCGGATCCTGCTCTCTGGGCTTCTGAAGTGGCAGAGACGTCATCATTGGTTTGTTTACTAAGATAGATGCATGGTGGATATAAAGAAGGAGGGATTGGGCTCTGGGATTGACCTGATGCCTCCACCCCTGCCATAGACCTCAGTTGAGAGCAGTCTCTACGTGCAAAGGAGAGTTAAGGAAGTGTGGTCCTTACATGCAGAAGTTCCTAGTAATTAGTAAGGATTTTCTCAGAAGCAGATCTCCTGCACTCCTTCGGCCTCAGTTTTCTAGTTTATGCTGCTTGAATGCTTGAACCCTCTAACTCTTCACAGTCTGTTTTAGGAATTTGTGTTGTGGAGTTGAATGGAATCAGCGGCCTCATTTCTTTTTTTCTTTTTTTGAAAAATTTTTTTAATTCAGAAATTTATTTGTTGAACAATCAAACGAGCTTCTAATGAAATAATATAATATATATATAAATTCTGAAAATTAGATTTACCCCCAAGAGCCCCCCCCAATTACCCACCCTTATCCCTCCCCCAATCCTTCCCAATACATCTCTACAGCTGCCTCATTTCTTAAGCCAGTGTCTTACAAATGGAAGTCCTAATCTCTTTAGGTGTGTACCTTGCAAATTCTAGGAGGGGCACAAAGTTGTGGGATAAATGTAGCTTAGTATATATCTTGGAACATTCATTTTAGTTATAATAATTTAAAAATCATTATTTAAGGAGTAGGATGTAAAATCTGCACAAATACAAAGCCTATTCCTGAGGCTTCAAAGAAATTCTGGCTGATTTTCAGTCATCTCCCCTCTCTTAGCTTCCCATGCCATAACCTTCCCCCTAGCTCCCTCTTCCTCTCCCTCCCTAGCCTAGCCTTATGGGTATATCATATGCATTGCATTTTTTTTCTGCTTAAGGATTGAAGCCTTGAGAAATATTAGCTCAGGTCAGATGAACTATGTGGTCTGGGGTCAAAGGGGGACCAAGAAAGTTTTGTACCCCATCAGGGATGGAGCCATTTCTTAGAGTAGAAAGATAAAAACTCTAGTAACTGGATCCACAGAGGTTGATCCTGGAACCAAGAGTTAGATACTTCTCTTTCACTTGGAAATGAGTCCCCCACCCTCCTTCTGGAGTGGAGGTCTCAGGAGGAAGGGCCCTACCTCCAAGTCCTGGGAATTGGAAATAGGTGCAAGAGTTGACTGATCAAATGGCTCTTGGAGATTTCCTTATAGTCTGTGGTTGGGGTTATCTGTTTTGTCCTTTGTTCTTTTTCAATCTCATATTTCCTTCCCCTTATATCGTCACTTCCTTTGGAACTTCAGTACTGACTGATACATTGCTCATATTTCCAAGCCTTAGAGCCTGAGGAAATGGAAAATGATATGTTTCTGATTTCCTATGTCCACAAAGGAAGAGATAGTGGTTAGGGAGATCAAAATCTCCCCGCACACACTGGACCTGAAATATTTCTTTTGACATTGCTTTAGCAATTTGTCTAGTTTTTCAGAGCTATTCTGTATCCCAGAACTACTTTGGTCCCCATGATTCTCCTCCTCACATCACACTCCTACCCATCCCACTAGTGAAACAGACAATATGGAGAAAAAAGGGGCTTATGGACTAGCTATATAGTCTGTTCCTGCCTTACTTACCTTCAGTTCTGAGGCCTCTGAACCTCTGCACCTGGCCTGTCAGTACACACAAAGGCCAGTTGCTGCTCCAACAGTTCTGTCCCCAGTTTGCTCTGCTCCTTCATGACTTACCATCCTAGCTTTAATGCTCCATCTGATCTTTAGCATTATCAGTGGATCTTTCTGTCTCTTGGGACTGAATTGTTTCTTGGAACTTACTTCTTCTCCCCAACTTGCATCTGGTAGCACTATTCATCTGCAGTCCTGTGGAAAATCAGAACCGTTAATTGGGCCTTATCTTCGATCTGGAATAAGACATGCTTTAAAAATTCTTTCCTGTCAGGCATGGTGGCACAGGCCGGTAATCCCAGCAATTCAGGAGGCTGAGGCAAGAAGGTTCCCAGTTTGAGGGTAGCCTCAGCTACATAGTGAGATCCTGTCTCAAAAAATAAAAAAAATAGACTGTTGTTTTAGTCAGCTTTCTCACTGCTATGGCCAAAACACCTGACAAGAACACTTTTGGAGGAGGAAAAGTTTATTTGGGGGCTCACAGTTTCAGAGTCTCAGTCCATAGACAGCAGGCTACATTCCTCACAGCTTGAGGTGAGACAGAACATCATGGTAGAAGAGTGTGATGGTGGAAGGTGGCTTGTGGCATTGCAATCAGGAAGCAAAGAGAGACTGAGCTCAGCTCACCAAACATATGCCCCAAAGGCATGCCTCCCCAAGACCCACCTCCTGTAGCCACACCCCAGCTGCCTTCAGCTACCAGTCAGTTAATCCCTATCAGGGGATTAATACACTAATTAGGTTCAGGCTCTTATAACCCAGTCATTTTACCTATAAGCCTTCTTGCATTGTCATACACATGAGCTTTTAGGGGGTACCTCACATCCAAATCATAACAACTGGGATTGTAGCTCACATTTAAAGCACCTTGGAGTTCAATCCCCAGTAACACCCCTGCAAAAAATTCTTTCCTGTCCGTACCCATCTTCTCCATCCTCTGCAAAAAATCCAGGATCACATATCGATATACACATTTATATTTCTCCATCTAAAACTTGCTGGCAGTTTCTGTTGTCTATTGACTTATAGTAAGAGACTTAACTGGACCTTAAGTCCTAGAAACCTTTCAATCTTTCCTCCCCATACCTCATTTATCTTTTCTCTCTTTCTCTCTTTTTTCTTTCTCTCACTTTCTTTTTCTGTCTTCTTTTTTTTTAAGTACTGGAAATTGAATCATTGAACCTAGGACCACACATATGCTATACAAGTGATCTTCCACTGAGCTATATCCCCAGACCTTTTGTTATGAGACACAGTTTGACTAAGTTTCCCAGGCTGGCGTTGAACTCATGATTTTTCTGAGCAGCTGGGATTACAGGCATGCACCAGTAGACATGGCACCATTCATCTTTTTTAAACATATTCCTAATTATCCAGGTTAGCAAGGGATGGGGGAAATGGATTCTTTTTCAGCAATTTGCCAAACAAAATAGCAACAAAAGGTGACTTAATTAATAGAACAACAGACCTTAAGAAAATATAGAAATAGATAATTTAAGACACAATACAAATTGGATAGATGGGGAAGCTACAGCTCAGAGAGGAAAATGTAGTGCCTTAAGATCACACAGCAAATTGGAGATAGAAGTGAGACTTTTGTTCAGGTTTCCTGATATTTGACATCAAGTATGAAGAGAAAGTGAGGTCTGATGAGTAACAAAGGTTGATACCTTCATGACCTGACTTCTTCCCAAAGTGGTTGTTCGCTGGACCTAGCGGGAAATCCAAAAAGCATATCTAGATGTGAAAGTGGTCAAAGTTCATTATCTAAATGGGATATATGGACCAAAATAGAGACAAGACAATCACTTGAGAACCCCAGGAGTCCTAAGCTCCTGTGAGCCCTTGGCTTTAGGAGATAGCATGCAAGAGAAGAAAGGGTACAGGCTTTGGAGTCAGACACATTAGTGTTCTATGGCTCTGTGATATTAGACAGGTTGCCCCTCTGAGCCTTAATTTTTTCATCTATGAAATGAGGTAATAGCCATCTCACAGAGTAATTTCATGTTCAATGCCTGGCACATAAAAGCTCATACTTTTTCTTAGGGGCCTCTGAAGGTCTAGACTGTAAGCTCTGTGTGTGATTGTGGGGCCTGGCTTTGGATACAAGGAAGAAACTTTGTGGCTAGAATGGAAGTAAATGTGTGTTTTGAGGGAAAATATTAATTTGTTCATGGGGAAGGACATCAGCAACTCTGGGTCCATGTTCTTTGCTTCTATCTTTATTTTATATCTCTTAGGTTCCCTGCTCATACCATACTCATACCCCCATTTGCATCCTCTCCCACCAAAATGATAAGGAAGACTATTTTGTGTCATCCAAAACTCATTAGGATGTGACTCAGCTTTACTCCCACCATTCCCAGTAGTGAGCATGCTGAGATTGAGCAGACAGCCCAACCATTAACATGCTAATATCAGGGACTGGAGAACAGACCCCCATCTGTCTTTTCCTGGCAGGACTCCCTTCCCTGCCCACTGCTTAGCCAGAAGGCCTAGGGTGCCATGGGAATTCTCAGCTACTATACTGAGGAATCCACCCTGTTTCCACCCCCATTACCACCCTCAACCTGTGTGAGTAGTAAGGGGAATAATGACTGAGTTCTGACTAGGGCTAGAAAAAAAAGCATCTCAGCACCCAGGGACAGCGTAGCTTTGGGAGGTATAGATACCACAGCCCCTGCTTAATCTTTTTGAACACTCTTTCTTGGGTATTGTTAATGGGACTTGGTCTTAAGGGTGTGGGCATTACTCTCAGTTTCTGAAGATAAAAGACAATAGAGGCTGAAGGTTGAGTTGATGCTGATGGTTGACTATATAATCAATTATGTCCACATAAAAAATCCTTCATAAAAACCCAGAGGACTGGGTTTTGGAAATTCCTGGAGAGGTGAACATGGAAGTACCTGGGCACAGTGCTGAGGGCATGGAGGCTCTGAACTCCTCCAATAATTCACCCTTTGCATCTCTTCCATCTCATTATTTATATCCTTTGTAACAACATTTATAATAAATGGGTAAACACTTTTAAAAAATAAAGGACAATATATGGCAGTAACCTTGGAGAACAGGATACAGGAATTAGCTCATCAATCTCTGCCTTCAGCCTTTAATCCATTCTGACAGCACATAGCTACAGGGTGTTGTTGAAGGAGTAAGGAGATGGTAGAAAGAACTGGATTTGAATGGATTTCAAGTCAAACAGACCTCGTTTGAATCCTGACTCTGCCATTCACTGCCTGAACCTTTGGCAAATCATTTCACTTCTCTGAACTTCACTTTTACTATCTGTAAACATTTTTTTAAGATAGAGGGACAATGAGAGAGAGAGAGAATCAATTTTATTTAGTTTTTCATGTGGACTTTGTTGCTCTGATACTGTTGTGTACGTGGTGCTGGGGTTCGAACTCACGTCCTTGCGCATGACAGGAAAGTGACGTAACCACTGAGCTACCACTCCAGCCTTGTAAAATGAGTTTAATTGTAATTATATCACAGGGGTATTGTGGAAATCAAAGAAGGTAATAGATGTGAGGCTTTTGGTGTATGATAGTATTGAAAAGTAATAGATCAATCCCCTGCCTCAGCAGTAGTAGTTTGTGCAGAGAGATGCTGACATCAGTTCTTGACTGCTTCCCAAGTATATTTTCTTTTCAGACCTTTAGTACCTAAAATCCTTTGAAGGCAGTTTGGCTCCACCTTTGTGTCCTCTGTGCCTGGCACAGGATGGGTATTCAACCAATAGTCGTTTTTGTGTTTTCTCTTTCAGGTGGTGAAAACTATTGGCCTGAGGGAAGTTTGGTTCTTTGGTCTGCAATACCAGGACACTAAGGGTTTCTCCACTTGGCTGAAACTCAATAAAAAGGTAACTGCTTATTCTTCTATCAGATTTAGAATTCCTCTCTTCACCAGATCTTGTTCAGGGAGATAGCGTATATGAGCTAGCAAACTTTGGATACCTAGGGCTGTTTGTCACTGGAAGGTCTGTTGACCACATGGATCAGATAAGGGCAGAGTTGGCCAAGACAAAGCTCTTTTTCTATCTCCACTTTTGATTCTGACAGTGAGAAGAATGTCTGTGTCCAAGGAAGAGGAGAGTCTTTCCTACTGGGAGCTATGGCTCTAATTTTGACATTTTTGGGACCAAGGCTGTTAGTGGTTCTTCAAGAGGGGATTTATATCCCTTTCTTCTTTTCACATTCAATGGCTGTGGGAGATTCGTTTAAGAAAAGAATCACAGACTTTCGAACTGGAAAAAATTCTAAAGATCTTATATTTATGGTAGCCCTCTCTCACTGGCAACTGGTACCTGATCCTATACTAATACTTCCCTCTTTCTTGATCTTCCTCCTCAATTGGACTCCATGTGGGATGATTTGAGTCCAGTCAAGCTTTCTTCTCCAAGTATCATCTCTGCAGGAACATGGCAGTCCTCCATCTCAGTATCCTCAAACTGCCCAATATTGTCCTTAGAGGTCTCCGTACTGTGCTATGACTTGTTTCCCTGATTTTTGTCTACTGGTTGCCCCACTTTCTGCTGGTAGAGTCTTGTTTTCCTTAAGAGTTGAGACATTTGCTGGACAAAATACAAAGCCTATTTCAGGCATTAAAAGGTGATCTAGCATTTTTTTATTTTCAGTCCTGGGATTCAAACCCAGGACCTCAAGCACTCTACCACTGAGTTACACCCCTATCCCCTAAAAGGTGATCTAGTTTCTGCTCTCACCCAGCCAATCTCAAGGCCTCACTCATACTTCCTAGTCTTTACATTGCTAGTTTGTATAATTTGAGAAGCCTTGAAAGAGGAAGTTTTCTTACCCCACCCTTAGAATTTGAGGCCAGTTGGATATATTGACAAATAATGGTAGCTTGAGAGTTTGTGTATTAGGAAATTTTAGAAAAATTTCCAACAGAAAGTGAGACATGAAATAGGGTCTCCAAAGAAAGTAATGTGTCTATTCTGAATTATCAGAAGGGCTGTGTCCTGCTTCCCCCATTCTCTTGGATTACCCAAGACCTTTCAGTATCTCTTCCCTTCCCTATATCAACTCTCTCACTACTGAAACCTTATATTTGAGAGTCTATAACCTGTTGCTGCTCCCAGGTGACTGCACAGGATGTGCGGAAGGAAAGCCCCCTGCTCTTCAAATTCCGGGCCAAGTTCTACCCTGAGGATGTATCTGAGGAATTGATCCAGGACATCACCCAGCGCCTGTTCTTCCTGCAAGTGAAGGAGGGCATTCTTAATGATGACATTTACTGCCCACCGGAAACTGCTGTGTTGCTGGCCTCTTATGCTGTCCAGTCCAAGTATGGTGACTTCAATAAGGAGGTGCACAAGTCTGGCTACTTGGCCGGAGACAAGCTGCTGCCCCAGAGGTGAGGTGGTACCCTGGCCTGCTTTGCCTTGGCCAAAGGATGGTTCAGCTCAAGGCTACCTAATCTCTGCTCCACAGGGGCTGCCAGATCTATTCCTCTCCACTAGGGTCTGTCTGAAGGCCATGTTATGCTGCTCAGAGACATATTTGCATATAGCACCACCACACCCTGTTATTTCTCTGACTCTCAAAATAAAAAGCTTTTTTTTCCCCTCTCTGCCTGATTAGGGAACTTCATTACCCTGGAGACAGGTTCTTATAACAGAACCAAAGATGGATTGATTTTTCCCCCTCCTCCCCTGTTCCATTTTCTCAATCTCTTTCACTGATTTAGACCTTTTATTTGTGAAGTTCACTTGGGAGACAGAGAAATACGCAAGCCAGGGACATAGGGAGCTCGAACAGTCTTTTAATATTGATAACCACTGTACAGAGCTTTCTGCTTCTGTAAACTACAAAGTTGAAAGCTCTCAAACACTCATTATTTTTGTTTTAACATCACGACAACACATAAAATGAATAAGGCAGGCATTATCCTCATTTCCTGGCTCAGGAAATAGAGGTGTAGAGATACTCGAACTGACTTGCCCCATCTCCCACAGCTCATTTGAGGCAGTGCCAGAACTGAAACTCTAATTTCTTGAATTTTTTTAACCCTGAGTTTTTTCCATTTTATCCAATGGCTATTTCCACAGGCTTTTGGATTAGAAAACAAAACAAAAAAACTAAACTAAGCCTCATTCTGGGATCCCTAGTGTCATTGAAGCGGTGGCATGTGCATGATTCATCAGAAGGTGTTAGGGATAGTAGTTATATCCTGGGACACTTTCTGACTCATTGCTACAATGTTTGAGATGGCATATTTAAAACAAGCCTTATTTATAATATCTGAGAGGTTGAGCCTTTTAGTTTTTTTCCCAAAGCTCTTTGGGCTTAGCTTTCTGTTCCATAGCCAAAATCTGAGCAATATTCTTAGAAACATAAACTGTTGGCCCCAAGAAGATCTAGGAGAGAATGTACCTGACTTTGTGGCTCAACCCTACTCTTATTCCCTCAAATCAGCACAGATCCTTGATACATTGCTGTTTTGCTTGGAGAACATAGCACATTATTGGATTTTCTTTTTGTCGTTATTGTTGTTTTACATTATTGAATTTTCTGGTTAAAGGTACAAAGGAAGGTAATCCTGTTGTCTGTCTTGACCATCCATTCTTGTAGCTTTTCTACCTCTTAAGGAGTTCCTTGTGTCTAATTTAATACCTTCCACTGTAATTTCAGTCTGCTTCCAATGTAACCACCATGGGCTGAATCCACATTTGCATTTAACTCCTTAGAGACTAAGTGTGCTTTTATTCTCTCCTGCACATAGACTTTTCACTGTAAACTATTCACTATGGAATGCCTTTTCAGAGTCCTGGAGCAGCATAAACTCAACAAGGACCAGTGGGAGGAGAGGATCCAGGTGTGGCATGAGGAACACCGGGGCATGCTCAGGTAAGACTTGCCTAGCAGCCGTGGGTCCCACTGGCCCTTGAAGGGTGATATTATAGAAAGATAGACAGAGATGATGCTGGAACTTAAAGATAGAAGGCAAAAACCAGAACCATTATATGTTTGTGTATGTGTGTGTTTTCATGAATAGTAGACACTGGTGGCCCAAAGAGTTCTGACCACAAAATAATTGAAAGG
>PVKS010051997.1:0-10928 GCA_004027875.1 Aplodontia rufa
GAAATTCTAACCAGAGCAATTCATCAAGAGAAACAAAAGGCATACAAATAGTAAAAGAGGAAGTAAAAAGTAATATTATCCTTGTTTGCAGATGAAATGATGCTTTATATAGAAAAAAACTACACACACACACACACACACACACACACACACACATATATATATATATAATCTTCTTTATCCATTAATTCATTGATGTCTACTGATGTTGATTTTATATCTTAACTTCTCTGGATACTGCATCAATAAACATGGGCATACAGGTTTGATATACTGATACCATTTCTTTTGGGGATACAGTGTGATAGCCAGATAACATGGATGTCACCTACTTGAGATTAAAATGTCTTTACATGAGTTGTAAAGTGCATGTGTTTTATTTGTAGTATACTTAAAAGCTCATTTAACCAAATGTCATCTAAGTAGAGAAACAAGTCATCTAACACATCATTTTGAGAGCTAACTAGGAGCTAAGCACTCTGCTAATCCTTAAGGATAAAAAATATTGCACAGTTTCTTCCCTCAAAAAACTCAAAAAGTAATGGAGTATATAGGTGTATTTCTTTATAATTAAATGTAGTGTGCATTATAGGGGCATATATGAGACAGTGTGAAAATAAGTGAACTGATTTTATTGGCGAAGAATTCTACAGAGAATGGTTTTTAATCTAATCTTTAAAGAATAAGTGAATTTTTCAGATATGTGAGATTAGGGTTCAAAGAGAAAGGAGAGCATTAAAGGCAGAGGAAAGAGAATGAGCAGTGTAGACAGTCTGAGAATGCAGAAGTGCTTGCATAATTCAAAGTGTCTTTTTTTTTTAAAGAAAGAGGGGACAGTGAGAGAGAGAGAGAGAGAGAGAGAAGCAACCTTCACTCAGTTTTTCATGTGACTTTCATTCCTTGGACACTTTGTAGTGTGCATGGTGCTGGGGCCTGAGCCTGTGTCCTTACACATGCCAGGAAAGTGCTGTAACCACCAAGCCTCTACTCTCTCCAGCCCCTCAAAGTGTCTTGAATTATTTAGAATATAAGATGATGACTGGAAGGGAAGTCAGAAAATGAGGTTGGTGAAGAAAACAGGAAGCCATTAACTATGTTAAGGAATATAATTTTAATCCTGCAGATTACTGGACATTCTTTAAAGTAACAGGTGTTCATTTATGTATGAGAAAGATCCAGATAGATCACCTTGAAGACAAGATAGCAGGTTTTGGCATAGGGCAAAAATGGAAGCTGGTTATGGGACTAAAGTAATAGACCAGGTGAGAGATGATGAATACTGTTTGAACTAACACAGTGGCAATAGCGATACAGACAAGTGATACATTTAAGGAATACAAAGAGCTAATAGGTGGGATGTGATCACTGACTTGGCAAATGAGGAAGAGGGAATAAGACAAGGATCAAGTCCATGATTTTGGATTAGGCAATTTGGGTGAGTAATGATTTCTTTTACTGAATCAGATGAAGTCATCTATAGATTATACTGTTAGGTGTTCATAATAGATATATCATATCTTTAAAGATCACTAAACAAGAGGATTTAAAGGGCAAAAGAGCCACTAGCTTGTTTCAGGAAATTTAGAAAACAATAATAAATTCCTAAACCACTATTCTTTCCTCATATTCTTGCAGAAAAGTTGAAAAAGTGCCACAGAGACTAGGCCTTTTGGGCAAAAACACTGGCATGGACTGTTCCCAGTTCTATTACTGCCTCAAAAACCATGCCATTTAAGTCATAGATATTTTACAGAAGGTTATAATCCCCAGTCATAGTCGAGGCTTGACCACCTAGTAACCCAAAAACATTTTACCCAAGTCATCAGCTTCAATTCTGGAGAATATCATGCTACTATTATTTGAACCTGAAGAGTTACATTCATATGTTTAAAATGAACAAATTAATTTAGTCTGAAAAATATTATTGTAAAGTAAACAATAATAGCATCATCTCACTATGCTTGTAATCATTACCTTGATCCTCACTCAAATACTTTACTAATTCTCTTATGCTCAGATGTTAATATATATCAAGTAAAAAATGTACATTCATTTTTAATTTTTACATGACAGTGCATGCTCTCTGCTAATTAATATACATATACTATTTTTTGGAGCTAAAAGCATAAAAATTCAGGTTTTATCTCATTAGGTGGAGAATGACTTTATTTTTAATCTGATGTATTAGTCCACAAATTGAAAACATGAAGCTTAAATGATGCACCCTTTTCAGGTTGAGATATTTTTATATGCTTAGGAAAAGAAAAGGCACTACATATACGCATTTAACATTTTAATAAATTGATTTATACCTTTTGAAAATAAATCATAATAATTGATTATTGGCACATATGTTGTAGTGTGATCCTTCAAGAAGCAACCCAAGAACCCAAGACCTAACTTCACTATGATTAAACTAGTTACTCTAGTTCACACTGATTTCTTTCAGAAATACTATTGTTATTATTGTCGGGTTGGTTCTCAGCTGTACTTAAATGAAAATATTTTCCTTTATTCTTTCCAAGTTTATCATAATCTCACAGAAGTGAGGAAATACATATTCCATTTCTTGCCTATTCCATACAACTTGTAGCACAGAAATATTAGATTGGTTGATTAAGATATCATGTGTACAAGTCTTAAATTCTACAGTACATGAAAATATTTGTTTATATAATTGATATTTTAAAATTCTATTTGCATCATCTACTCTACCATAGCTATAATAGGAATCTTATAATAATATACCGAGTCTAAATTTTAGCTTAAGAGAATTGGCCTTTGTTATGGTTTGGATGAAATGTATTCCCCAAAATCTCATATGAGAAAATCCAGGAAGGCTGGGATGAAATCATTGGTTTATGAGAAACTTAACTCAATCTATGATAGGGATTAACTGGTAACTGTAGGCTGGTAGGAGGTGGATCATTGGGGCTGTGCCTTTGGGATACATATTTTGTATCTGAAGTGGAGTCTCTCTCTCTCTCTCTCTCCTTCCTGGAGCCATGCCTTCGAACATAATCATAATTTTCTGCCTCCTCTCAAAATCCGAGGAATGGAGCCAGTTATCTATGGACTAAGACCTCTGAAACTGTGAGCCCCCCAAAGATCTTTTCCTTCTAAAATTGTTCTTGTTAGATGTTTTAGTAACAGAAATGGAAAAGCTAATGAAAACAGAAATTGGTACTGAGAAGTGGGGTTGTTGCTGTGACTATGTTTACCATGTGGTTTAGAAGCTTTTGGAGCATTTTGCAATTTGTGGGAGGAATTTTGAAAGTTATCAATGCAAGCTGGAAAAGCTTTAGATTGTTGTAAGCATAGGTTAATGGGAGATTCCGGTGGGAGCTCAGAAGATTACAATGCTGACAGGACTGTGAACAGAAAAGCAAGGGCTCAGGAAAGTTCAGAGAAAAAGGAGGACTCTTTTGCATATTGGACTGAAAGCCATCTGTGTTACATTCTGGCTAAGAAGTTGTCTGTATTTTGCCCATGTATGGAAATTTTCTCTGAGCCTGATTTTAAAGGCTACTTGTTAATCTGGCAGAAGAAATTTCTAGGCAGCATAGCATTCAGAGGGTTGTACGGGTATGGCTGGCACCTTTTTGCCAAGTTTATGGTGATATTCAGGACCAGAACAAAAAGAGAAAAGATTTGAAAAACTTGGACTTGAAAGGTGGGAGTAAAACTGGGACCAAGGAACTGGCTGCTATTAAACACATCACTGCCACTAAAGAAGTGCTAAAGATTTTGTCTAGAGACAATATGAAAGAGTGCTTGAGGGCATCTCAGGAATTGGCAAGACCACATTCATCTCAGGCTTAAGGGAGTAAAAATTCCTTTAAGATAACAAAAGTGGATCACCCTTCTTGCACATGGGGGCCTAGGAAGATTTTTCAAATTGTTCAGACATGAAGACACTTAGAAACTGCTGCAGCCATGGTCCCTGGAGGCTTGGCTACTGCTCAGAATGGCAATAACCTTGGCATCCACTACATGGTGCTTGTTCTGCTGGATGCAGGATGCTGGAGTTAGGGGGTCATGCAGGCTACCACCAAAATTTTAAAGAAAAGCCTGGAAGACTAGGCAAGTTGCTGCAGGTTTGGAGTCCCTGTGAACAGCTAATGAAAGGGTAATGCATGGAAATGTGAGGAGGACATGGAAGCCTCAGTGGAGACCCTCAAGATTAAGAAATGCCAGTACTGGGGCTGGAGCAGTGGCTCAGCGGTTACAGCATTTGCCAGGCTGGCACAGGACCAGAGTTTGAATCCCAGCACCATGTACACAACAAATGGTCAGAGCAACAAAGTCCACATGAAAAACTAAATTAAAAAATTGATTCTTTAGGGAAGGGGAAGGGAGGGATAAGGGTGGGTAATTGGGGGGTCTCTCCAGGGGGTAATTGTAATATCCAGAATCTATACACATTTTATATTATTTTGTTAAAAACTTGTATGGTTGTTCAAAAATAAAAAAAAATTTAAAAAATTGATTCTTTCTCTCACTGTCTCTCTCTCAAAGAAAGAAAGAAAGAAATGCCAGTATTGTGGAACATCCATTCAGGAAAGCTACAGGAATCAAACACATAGCCAATAGAGAGATCATATGGATTGCAAACAGCAAGGCCATAATGGCAAAGCCTTGTGTAGAGAACATCAGATGTCATGTGTACCAGAAGCTGGAAATGGAACTACAGGACTTGTTTGCCCAGATGGATTTCAGTCTTGCTGTAGTCTCATTCCTTCTTTTTGTGCCCCTATTTTTAGAGAGAAGGACAGTGAGAGAGAGAGAGAGAGAGAGAGAGAGAGACAGACAGACAGACAGACAGAGACAGAGAGAGACAGACAGAGACAGACAGAGAGAATCAATTTTTATTTAGTTTTTCACAAGGCTTTCTTGCTCCAATGCTTAGTTGTGTACATGGGTGCTAGGATTTGAACTGGTGTACTTGCACATGCCAGGCAAGTGCCTTAACCACTGAGTCACTGCTCCACCCAAGTGTGCCAATTTTTCTGAATAGAAATATTTACTCTGTACCTTTATATATTGGACATGTACAACTTGATTTGATTTTTTTAAGAAGAGAGGGGCAGTGAGAGAGATAGAATCAATCCTTTTTATTTAGTTTTTCATGTGGCTTTTGTTGCTCTGACACTTTGTTGTGTACTTGGTACTGGGGTTTGAACCATGTACTTGAACATGCCAGGCAAGCACTGTAACTGCCATGCCAGCACTCCAGCCCCTTGATTACATTTTTTACAAGGGCTCATGCTGAGAATTTGCCTTGAGTCTCAGAGGAGACTTTGGAGACAAACTTTTCGGCAATCTTGGAACTTTTAAAATTATGGGGTGGGATTTGGAAAATGGTGGACTGCATGATGGGAGCAATTTCTTTTGCTCCATAAGATGGGATGCAAACAGCAGGAAAGCTGCCTTTCTGTAAAGTAGGTGAAGGGCACACATCGCTGAAATCAAATATCAGACAAAGAAGATTAGAAAGTCAGAAGTTAGGCTGCATTAACCAAGGAAGGAAAGAAGAAATAAAAGAAAACTGCATTGTTCACTGGTTTTCGAAGCCATAGTCCCCAACCCACCCTGCCACAGACATGGCAGTTCAACAAACTTGGCACAGAAGGAGTGAAGAGAACAGAAATACATGAAAGTCAGATCTGACACAGAGTACAATGAGGCAAACAGAGCTCCCAGTCCTTGGCTGACACAAGGTGCAACATTGACGCATATAATAGAAATGGTCCCAAGTCAGAGGCAGAAACTCAGGGCAGTTACCATCTCAATGAGCCAGGCTCCAAACTCCAAGAATCAAGCCAAGTGTCTGGCAACTCAGGTGATCAGCAGCGCTGGGTGTCAGGAGAACCGGGTGAGTGGCTGAGACAGAAGCTGGGGAACTCCAGGGGGTACTTCAAAAGCCAGAAGACCCCCAGCTGGCAGCTGTGGCAAGAATCAAGTGACCTGGCTGATCACTCACATTAGGAAACAGGAGATCCAGGTGGACCATGCAATGTCATTAATTAGCACCTGCGGTGAAGTGAAGGAACCACCTAGATTTCTGAGTGCAAAACAGGTACATAGAGTACTATGTCAGTTGAAAAAGCAAAGGTATACCAAACCTGCACGCTCCCTTTTCAAGTCTGGAGGCTAGCATAACCAGTTGAATTGGGTCAGCAATCTGACACAATGTGCAAGTGCACTCAGGGACTAACCCTAGGAAGTCCTGAAAGGCAGTGTTTGTGGATAATAGAGGTGATGAGGGACTGCATCCCCACCCCATGACAGGAATTCAGGGAATATTCCCAAAATGTAATTTCTAGCTGAGACCAGCAAAGTTCAGACACTTGGTAGGTGATCATCTAACCCCTCCAAATCAGGAACCACCCAGCAAAGCCCCAGACCTGATTAGACCCTACCCACCCACCCTAACCTTCACTCTTAGACCCAGTAGCAGGCACACACTGGGAATACTTCAATCCAGGATCTGGGAGCACAATCAAAACTCTAGCTGACAGTGACATTCTACCCTTATAGTTTCTGTTGATCACCTCAGTGTAAATATTGCTCTTTCAATAGCAGGGATTTTTTTTATTTGTTTGTTTTTCATCTTTTCCTTCTTTAGGACTCCTTCTCCTTTTTTCTTTTCTTCTCCTCTCTTTTTCTCTTCTTTTCATATACCTCTCCTCATTTTGACTATTTCCTTTAACGTAAATATTTTTCTTGCCCTGCCTTTGACAGGTTGGGTTTCTGATTAGAATATTGTGCTTTTGAGTTGTATTGTCTATCACTTGGATGGTCCCCTGACTCCCCTTCTATTCTTCCTTCTAGTATCAGTTAAATTCTATAGCTTTCTCACTCTTCCTTTATATTATTATCTTACTTTTTCCTTTTTTTCCATCTTGTACTGTATTTTCTCTACTTTCTTCCTGTACTTGCTCTGGAATTATCAATCTCCCTCCACCTTTTTTCACATTTCTTTTTTTCCCAATTATCTCTAAACTATTCACCCCTTAACCGCAATTGGTTTATTCTACATGAGCCCTCATCATTAATACTATGTATCCATTACTGCTATGAATGCCAAGGTCAATAACTGATATTTGCTTTTAACTCAGATATAGAGAATGGTTAAATATTGTTTTCTCTGAAAATATTTGCTTAACCTATCATTTCTGTCTTAGGTGTCAATTAACATTATAATAGTTATAGTAGGGTCTAGGTTACCAGCTTTCTGCTATACATTGGCTGTAAATACTGCTTCTTTCCCTGTAATTAGTGAGGTGTTGGTAATCTACAAGGGCACTACAGGTTCACAGATTAGAGATTTTGCTGCTGAAATGAACTTTCCCAATGTACTCCAACCTAAGAAAGGAAGGAGTAAGAAATGCCAATCTGTCAACAGAGACCCAAGGAGGAATAATCAGAGAGAGATCTTAGAACCCTTCCCCCTCACAGAGATCCATACATCAAATCCAGTGAAAAACCTCAGAATAACCAACACAATTGTGCATATAGGTTCACACATAAATCAAAAAGAAAAATAATCCACTTCAATTTAAGGAGCAAGAAGAAATCTCAAAAAAAAATGAGGAAACAGGGGCTAAAGTGGTGGCTTGGTGGTTACAGAAATTGCCTAATATGCATGAGGAAAGAATTTTGAATCCCAGCACCACATATGCAACAAAGTGTTAGAGCAATGAAAGTCACATGAAAAACAGAATAAAATTGATTCTATCTTTCTCTCTCACTATATCTCTCTCTCTCTTAAAAAAAATCAGGAAACAGGCATGCAATGCCCCCAAACCCACAATTCCCTAAGAGAGTCCATGGGTAGGGAGCTGGATGAAAACCAAGAGAAAAGTAACAATAATCTAATCTCAATATGATCAAATAATTAAAAGAATATTTAAGGAAGGAAATAAGAGAGCAAGTAAAGGACCTGAAAAATTACTTTAACAATGAGATAAATATTTTGAAAACAAACATAACAGAACTGTTAGAACTAAAAAACACAATCAAATTTAAAAAACAAAAGCTCAATTAAAATTTTAATAACAGATTAAAGTCAGTATAAAATCAAACCTCAGCACTTCAAGAAAGAACTTCTGATAATGATGACAGGCTGAGTAATCTTGAACACATGGAAGTAAGAAAAAATAAAACAACTTAGAAAATGAACAGAGTTTTCAAGATAACTGGGATGAAATGAGAAGAAAATATGAGAATAATTGGGATAGACAAGAACATTGAACTACAAATGAATGGCATAAAGAACATTTTCAGTGAGATAGTTAAAGAAAATGTCCCCCATATCAAAAAATGAGAGAGACATGCACATCCAAGATGCATACAGGACATCAAATAGACCTAACAGAATGGGAAATTCACTAAGGCTAATCATATTTAAAATTTATAACAGAAGAAACAAGGAAAGGATATTAAAAGCTGCAAGAGAGAAATACCAAGTCACATTCAGAGGCAAACCAATAAGGATAGCAGCTGATTTCTCCACTCAGACCCTAAAAGCAAAAAAGTCATGGAATGATATTCCAAAACCTAAATAAAATCATAACTGTCAGCTGAAATTACTATACTCAGCAAAACTCAGCTTCAAATTTGAAGGTGATATAAAAATATTTCATCACAAGAACACATAGCTTTCATGAACATAAAACCACAACTACAAAGAATACCCAAAGACAAACTTCAGAGGAACAAGCAATTCCCAAAACTCACAGATGGAGGAAATTCAAAAATGATAAAATCTATTAAAAGACAGCACAAAATACAGCAGAGAAACATAATGTCAGTGAAACACAATCAATTTTCTATTCTAATCCTGAATGTGAATTGACTAAATGCCCAATCAAAAGACATAAATTAGCAGACTAGATCTAAAAACAAAACCAATCAATATGGTGCTTACAAGAGATGCATCTTACAGCCAAATACATCCACAAAATGAAGACTTAAGGCCCAAGAAAATTTGGGTTCATGCTACATATATTCAATAAAGTGGATTTCAACCAAATATTAATCAGAAGAGAAAAAGATTGCCACTACATTTTAGTTAAGAGAACAATACAACAAGAATATATACAATAATAAACATCCATGCACCAAACATCAATGCTCCCAAATACATAGAAAAAAATACTATGTGACATAAAGATCCTTATTGACCTCAGCACAGTTATACTGGAGGACTTCAAACACATTTAGCACCAATAGACATATCATCAAAAAATCAATAAATGTATCTCCAGCCTAAACAACACTATAAATCAAATGGGCTTAACAGACATCTATAGAATATTCCACCCCCAAATAGTAGAATTTAACTTCTTTTCAGCAGCACGTGGATCTTTCTCCAAAATTTATCATATTATAGCCCACAATGGAAATCTTAGCAAATACAGTAATCCAGTATAATCTCTTGTGTCCTATCATACCATATTGGGATGAAGCTAGTTATTAATAGCAAGAAAAATAATAGAAATCATATAAATAAGTGGAGATTAAATAATACCCTCTTGAATGAAGAATGGATCAAAGAGGATATGAGAGCAGAAATAAAAATATTCTTAGAAACTAATAAGATGAAGACACAACACGTTGAAATCTTTGGGACAGTATGAAAGCATTCTTAAGAGGAAAATTTTTAACACTGAGTGCCTACAGAAATAATCTAGAGAGATCACAAATAAGTATGCTTATGCTCCACCTCAAGTCTTTACAGAAAAAGATCAATCCAACCCTCAAACTAGTAGAAGTCAGGAAATAATCAAGATCAGAACTGAAATCAATGAAATTTAGAATAAAAAATGATACAAAGAATCAATGAAATGAAGATTTGGTTCTTTGAAAAGAAATAAAATTGACAAACCCCTAGTAAATCTCACCAAGAAAGAAAGAAGAAAGAAAGAAAGAAAGAAAGAAAAGGAGCACATCAAAAAATCAGAGAGGAAAATGAAGAGATCACCACTGAACCTTCCAAAATCCAAGGATTATCAGAACTTATTTTAAAAAAAAACTATATTCCACCAAACTGGATAGTCTGGAAGAAATGGACAAATTTTTAGATGCATATGCCTTTCCAAAATTAACACAGATTGATACAGAAAACCTAAACAGACAAATATCATGAATGAAATTGGAACAGCAATTAAAATCTTTCCAAAAAAGAAAAGCCAAGGACCTGATGAATTCTTGGCAGAAATCTACCAGATCTTTACAGAATATCTAACACTTCTCTTTATTAAGCTATTTCATGAAATTAAAAGGGATAGAATCCTCCCAAATACCTTTTTTTTATGAAACATTTTTACATGGATATAGAGATACAGTTGAGGGTGAAACATTATCAAACATTCAAGAACCAATGTATATATACTTAGTTATTCAGGGCTAATGTCATATCATGGATGCCCAGCTTGGGTCCCCCATGTTACTGTTTCCCCCAGAACTCCTGAGTTAAATGGATAGCTCATGGAGAACAGAGATCTCCTTCTGGGATGATTCCCCCATATTCCCACCCTCCAGTCTTCCCAAATACTTTTTATGAGGCAACCATAACTCTGATACCAAAATTCAATAATGATATATCAAGAAAAGAAATCTATAGACTCATATTCTTGATGAATGTAGATGCATAAATCCTCAATAAAATTTTTGCAAAAAACATCTACGAACTCATTAATAACATAATACACCATGACCCAGTGGGCCTTATTCCAGTGATGCAAGATTGGTTCAACATATGCAAATCGTTAATTGTGATTCATTACTTAAACAGAAGACAAAATCCACATGATCATCTCAATTGATGCAGAAAAGGCCTTTGATAAAATTCAGTATCCATTCATGTTCAAAATGCTAGAGATGTTAGGGATGCAAGGAACTTTCATTAACTTTATAAAGGC